>JARHVA010000087.1:3365000-3665000 GCA_037957365.1 Torreya grandis | reverse complement strand
ATATTTAGAGAGGGAAAATCATTTTCATGCATTTGTCTGGGCACATGTCCTTAAAAGTGTGACACTAGGTTTCCTCAAAGATAGATAAAAAAATTGTGGGGTGGACTCCCATTTCGTCTCACCTGGCCCCAAACCATGGGGATTTCATTTCAACTATTTATGAGTCTAGTTGAATTCTACTTGGAATATTAGCATAGAGATTTATAGTATTATTTCCTTGCCTTGCCATTTGGTCTTATCCTCAAATTACTTGGTTTTATAGTTACACAACACCATTGCACAAATCCTTGGGTCATGGAATGATCAGCTCTCCTCATTATGAATTCATGCTCCCTAACTTGTATTAATTATCTTCATTACTTCATATCATATTCATGTGTGAGATCCTCTTGAGACATCCACATATTCCATGGAACTATCTAGCCTTTACCTACTTGCATGTGATGGAGGACCATGACTCTGGATTGAGTCATATTATACTCAACTTTTCCCTTCAACTGATGGGCTCCTTTTCCCTCCTACTAAATACTACTTATAGGTCTCTAGTTTTCCTATGGTATCTCAAAAAAAGGGTAATATTTCATTCCATATCCTTTTTGAAATCACCCAAGCTAGATCCATAGGGTAGTGTGATGTTTTTGGCTCTTTGGCTTTAGATCCTCCTATCCAAACTCTAGAGATTCAACCCTCTTGGTCTGATTTCCTTTTTCCTCTTATGGATTTGGATTTCTCTACTATCTCTTTGGTAAAAATATCTTATAGGATACATTTTTAAGTTCTCAAAAATATCTTCCACTTTTCTCCTAATTTGGAAATTTTTACTTTGATTCATGTTTCCACCCATATAGGTGATAAAGGACTAATTGGCTTAATCTGGATGATAGGTTTATAGTTGTCCATATTTGTGCATATTTTACATATACATATGATATCTTGTCCAATTCATGGTTTTAAATTTTAAATTCTAATAGGTGGAAAATATTTTTACATGCCTTGATCCTTCTCATGCTTGTCCTTCTCTCACTAAATCACTTACCTCACCACTCAACTTTAACATTAATAACTCCATATCAGGCCTAAGATCATGTCAGTCTTTGTGTATGTCATCTCAATCAACATTGTTCCTCTCTTCATTAAGATATCTCATTAGATGTACCTTATTCCTTACATACTAACTTGACACATGTCCTTTCTTATTTATCTCTTTGACTAAGTCAACATGCCAACTACTTTTTCATGTTGTTATTCCTTCAGGACACTTCTCAACATTTATTCTTACACACTTTATATTATAGATATCTTTGTCAAACACCTTTATTCTCTTCCTCTTAACACCATATCCTACCCCACTAAAATATGTGTATGGTCCTTTAGCATAATGGTATATTGAGATATGTTTGTCTGGGTGCCAATGCAAACTTTATTTTTGGTGGTACAAACATTCCTTTTATAATTTTATGGTGCTCCCAATGTCACCAAAAATACTACATATGTGTGGAGGAGGCTTCTGAATAAATTCCTTGCTTCACTTAGTTGGTTATATATTACGAGGTGAGTGAATATTATTACCCTCAAATACATTATATCACTAAGTAAAATGGACAAAATAATGGATAATGAAGCCTTATTACATGATGACACTAAATAACTTATTACACTAGGATTCATATATAGTACCTAAAAAATAATGATAATGGTGAATGTTGGTATAAGCATGGATACCTTTACATAATTTTCTAGAGGATGTGGTAATAATAGAGGGGTCCAATTGGTTTTTCATCCTCCCTTATTCTAGTACTTGATGAAACTTTCCCATCCAGTTGACCTGTGATCACTTTGTTTGGGTGTGGGTTGTGGGTGTTAGAGTTTTTAAGACTCGTGTCTATGGGGAAGTCTATTTTTTTATGAAAGAGGAGCATTAAATTCTCTAAGTTCTCATACTACTACATCATTTTAGCATCCTCTAAACTAGAAAGGTGGCTTCTAGGACTAGTGTTCTACATGTGGGTTCAAATAGGGGTTGGACCATATTGAACCAATTCATTGTCAAATAGCCTTATCTACCTCATGGTTGGGTTATGATAAAAAATTCATGGCACATAAAGTGTGTATTTTAGGCCAGGTTAGTTGGTGAAACTCACACAATCCTTGGGTCAATGGTAAATGGAATCACCATGCACCCATTTCTATTATCCACACTTATGTATTTTTGTTTAAAATAGAACACCACATTGTTCATGTAGCATCATGGTCTTCTAAGAAATATGGGATAGTTGTATTATTATACTAATTTGATCACCTACATTTTGACATTGAACTTAACATCTTGGATATTAATGTCATCATTACTTAATACCTTGATGGTTTATGACTTGATATTTTAGTCCATAGTTAATATGTGAAGTGATGGTTACAGTATGGGACTTCATGTATTTTTCCATGCATCTATTATGAGGATATTTACTTCAACCCATGTGTCTAGTAGGACATTGTAAATAGACCAACCATTGATTTATACATCAATTAAAATTTCATGATTTCACCATATGTTCTTTGTTACATCCTCTTTTTCTTGCTCATTAGTAGTAAATAGAGTCTTCAACATGAACACCATGTACTTATGTTTTAGGAGTGGTATTAATTCAATGATTTATTCATTTTTATACTCTTAGGATCATATTCTACATTTTTCTTTCTCCTTACACTTTTGGGTGAGTTGAAGTTTTGTCTACAACGTCTTAATCACACTTAATACATGGCTCAATATTTTTGGTTTTTGGGGCTCCATATACTGCTCTAAGAGATGTGGGTGATAGGTTTTCAAGTGGGGCTCCTCATCAAAGTCTATTATGTATTCTCATATCATGTTGGGGAATCAAGTTATTGAACTAGGCCAAAGTACAAACTAAAGGCCCATTAGTCCTTTGTCTTCATCACCTTTTAGGTCATGACTTATATTAATAATGAATCGTGATAACACCTTTTTCTATCTTAATTTTATTCATTATCCTTGTGTATAAATCTGGGTAGTCTTCGATTAGGTGTGTGCCATCATAATAAGTTCATATGGGTGTTAGGGATAGTCATGTTGAATGTTATATGATAAGCCACACTTATAATACTAACACAATGGAAATTTACCTCCACTTTCACATCTTTTAGGGTTCCTCATGATACACCTTAACCTATATTGCATCTAGGGATATGTGTAGTCAACTTGTGTCTTTCATACCTTTATATTATATTATTGCATTTCTCTATGTTCTTAATATGCTCAGCCTATGGAATAACCCTGGCTAAGTAGAGTATATATAGGAGGTAGTGGTTATTCTTTTATCATCATATTTTGAATTTTTTTCTCATTGCATTATTATCGAGGCTGCCCCTCAAATTGTCTCAGTCATAATATTCATGTATTCTTCACTTTTGGTAATTTTTATTGTGGATATATTTATTATGCTCTTAATTTTGTGATATATATTCTATTATTATGAATCATCTAAGTAATTTCATTACAATTGGTATAAGAGCTTTGATTTGGGCAAGTTTCTTTGATGTGGTTTGTCTATATATTATCGTAATCACTAAAACACTGAAAAACATAACTTTTAATTTGAGAGGAATTGAATTTTTCATCACTGTAATTTTGTTTGTGAGGTTTTTTATAAAAAATAAAAAACCTTATGCAAATTATCAGTCATTGGATTCATCTCTATGAGATGATGGAAATGTTATATTCTTCTAGTAAACTTTTTTAGGCCAAATGCTTTCACCCTTATACACATTAGTAGTCATTAGATTCATCTTCATGAGGTGATCACAATGGTATCATCTACATATATAATTTTTTTTGGTCATAAACTTCTTAGGGTTTGTACATTATATGGCCTAACACTTGTAGTCATGGGAAAGGGAAAGAAATGCCTAAAACTCCTCACAAAGATGACTTAGAGTTAGAAACTTTTGAATCCAAGTAGTTTGGAGGTAGTTCAACAACTTAAGTTAGAGTTTTAGGGTATGGTGTAGAAATATGATCTTGATATGGTTAAATGGGACCTCATAGAGATGAGAGGGGACCTTGAAATCTTCTTGGATCAATTACAACAAATCACTAGGCAATGGGCCAACTTTTGAATTCAACAATTACAAAATAATCCTTCACCACTTTAGTTTAGTTCTTTTTCTCCAAGAAATAAAAATGCCAACCATGGTATGAATCCATTTTTTCCAAAATTTGACCTACACAAGTTTGATGGTAATGATACACTCACACAGATTACTCAAATTTAAAATTTATTTGATCTACATTAGATTTCCTATTCACAAAAGGTGGTCATGACCTCTCTATATCTAAAACCTGAGAATTTTATTTGGTATCATTAGTTTTGTGCTAAAAATAAAAATAAATATCTCTTGGTTAATTGGGCTGTATTTTTTGAAGAGCTATAGTTACACTATTACAATAATGTCTTAGAAAACTAATTCGGCCAACTAGCTAAGTTATACCAAACTAGGATGGTAAAAGATTACATTCATTAATTTTAGAATCTCTCCTTATTTGTGGTAGACATCACTAAGTAAAATATGGTTGAATTAATTTTGGGTGGCCTCAAATATATCATCCAATTGGAGGTTTTCATGTTTTATCCAAGTTATGTATTTATTAGTGCCCAAAATTTCATTGAAGTAATTAGGCCCTTGTCAAGTACAAATGCTCAAGTCCTCAACTCAAGTCCTATTTTCAATTGTTTATGTCAAGGTCAGGTTTCTTGATTAAATTGGATAAGTCTTAATTTAATGTTTACTATGTGTACGTGTATTTTTCTTAGACTTTGTTGGGATTTTTGTGTGAACACTTTGCTCAATATAAATAGGTCTTCAGGCTTTTTATCTCAAACAAAAAGTCTGAAGACTTATTTCCATCAAACATTTTGTCTTCTACCAAAAGTCTGAAGGAATTAAATTATGTCAGGAAAAGGTTAGGCTCTTGTTGGTTTCAAAGTTTTTGTCCACTGCAAAAATTTCTAAGGGCACTTACCCACAGTTTGCTTGCCCAAGAACCCTAATGAAAATTCTATGTTTTGGGGAAAGTCCTCTACAAAAAATCTGAAGGGTCATTTCTTTCAACCATTTTATTTGAAGAAAAATTTCTAAAGGGAACTTGCCCTTTGAGAAATTTTCCCACATAAAAATACCAACAAAAGTCTTTTATTTCAGAAAAGGTGCAAAGACTTATTTATTTTAGACTTTTTGTCTATGGAAAAACTTTTAAAGGGCATTTTCCCTTTGGGAATTTTGCCTGCACAAAAATCCCAAAAGAAATGTAAATTACTTATTTATTTTGGACATTTTATCCATGGAAAAAGTCTGAAGGGAACTTGTCCTTCAAGAATTTTGCCCACATAAAAAATCTTGACAAAAGTCCTTTCTTCAGCAAAAGTGTAAGGTCTAATTCCTTCAAGAAAAGTGTGAGGTCCAATTGTCTTGGAATTTTTTCCATGGAAAAAGATCTAAAGGGAACTTTCCCTTAGGGCATTTTTCCCATATAAAAATATTGATGAAAGTCCAATTCCTTTGAAAAAAATGCCAAGTTCATTTTTTGTGGGGAAACTATTTCAAATAAAATGTCCAAAACAATTATCCCAATGAAGATAAAATGTCGAAGACTTAAATTTTGTGAGAAAACTGGAGACGTCAATTTATTCAGGGAAATTATTTTGGATAAAATGTCTAAAATAATTCTCTCAACAAATAGAGGGACCAGAAGTAAAAGTACCAAAAATAAAAGGCTACAATAATAATTGCAAGATAATTGTGCCAAAGATAGAGAAGCCAAAGATAAAAGGCCCATGATAATTCTTTCGAAGACCAAAGGGATGATGAAAGTAGGAATGTTGAAGACATAAGATCTAATAACTAAAATCTTGATGAAATTTCTAAATTTTCATAGATGATAGGCTTGTAGATGTCATTAATAAACATGTGGATGTCAATATCAAGTCACAAAAAATAGAAATTGGGATTCAAACGTTCCAAGATGGTTGCACAAGCATCAAATTTAGGCCACGTGAGGTAGCCATTTGATTTAAAATAGAAGTAGATCTATGGTATGCATTTACTTGGGAAAGATGATCTGATGGTGCATGACCAAATTTGGATAATCAAATAAACATGGGATGAGAAAGATGGCAACAATTGTCATCATTATGAGACCCTATCAAAAATTTGATGGAGCATGGAGCAAAGGATTGATCCCAATGGATAGAGATCGATGGTATATGCCTAATCCATGCTAATGAGATCAATGGTACATAGTGATGGTGGAATATTCAATAAAGTTCCAAGTAAATCCAAAACCCATGTGGTAGAAGCATGTTAGTCTAGGAATATTTGATAGTGTAGGATGTAGAGAGCTCATGGGGTTTCCAAGTGGCACGACATCGGGGATAAAGATGGCTAACATCTAATAATGCTTGGTCTTTTGGATTAAGATCCATGGTCCATATCAATTCATGAAAAATAGATCTAATGGTGTGAGATAAGATGGAATTTTTAAAGGGTCTAAGTTAAATGTAGTAATGACATGTGTCATCACCACAATGAGCAAAACATATATCTATGGTTCATGTTTACTTGGATAAGCAGATCTAATGGTGTAGGATGATCATGGACATTTTGATCAAGTTAAAATACATATGGAGATAAATTATGTTGAGATCAGTGTAAATTAAATATATTGGTGAACAGAGAGACATGGTAATACCACATTGGTATACCCATCTTATTTAAGGACTATGTGCAATGCGATTGGCTAATATTCCATCATTGGTAGCAAGTTGACTTATAAAATTTGAAAATGAGGCATGGTAACCCTAAGGCTGAAACTAATGCATTTTTGCATTAAAATATATCAGGGAAGCCCTAAAATGAAAGATGTGAAAAAGGTGAGTTTTCAGAATGAAAAATGTAAACAACAAGTTGGAGACAAAATGTGAAAAGTTAAAAATGACCTAAGTTTTTTATATTGTTGCACTCATCCAAGTTCCTCTATGGGACGGAAATTTTAGGTATGCAAATCCAAGGTGGGCCACTCCAAAGAATATCTCTTGAGAAGCCATGGATCCATAATATTCCCATGCCATCATCACAAGGTAATGGTCTTCCTTTGGCATACATAGGAGAAGGGTGGTTGTCTAAAAGTTTCCATATTTTCCATCAATTAACAGAAAAGCATCTTCAAGTAGTTCCACATAATGATAAAATATATTTGGATACTCAAGTGAATATAATCCTTCTATCTCATGTGAAATGTGTTTTTATCCAAGAGATCAAAGATTTTGTTTCATATCTTCATCATTCCTTGTAGAGGCAATTATAACAATGATTTTTCTTGCAAATGGGTGAAGATCGTAAGCATGGCAAAGGACATATTTTAGCTGGAAGCATCTTGACAGACCTAAAAGTTTGTTTTGTAGTTTTTGAGAGTTATGACCCATATTTATAGATTTGAAAATGTATAATTAGGAGTGTCTTCTATTTAGGGGGTTGGTTGGCTATTATGTTGGTTGTTGTTGGTCACTATTTTAGGTGTCCACTTTCTCTAAGTCTAGGTTTTACAAAAAAAATTGAGATCAATTACTGAGTGTAGATATTGTCTCCCTTGCTAAGGTGGTTACATATGTATAGCCATAAATGAGTTTTGAGAGCATCTTTATGTCTACCTTGTCAAAAGAGCAGTCTCACCATGATTGTCCCCATGGCAACATTTTGAAGTATTGATGTCTATAATATTTCTTTTTTAAGCTAATGAAAGTGCTTGTGGTTCTTTGATATTTCCTATTGATGAAGTGTAGTGATATATTTTACAAATATTATTGAATGGATATCTAGTTTTATGTTCATTATTAATTATCATTTTGAGCATGGATCTGGGTTATAAAACCCTTTCTACACTATTTTAGAATTTGTTGCTGAATAACATGTTAGAGTACCCTAGGTTTATGGATTCAATAGGGAAAGGCATTTTAAATATTAGTTTTAGTGTATGTTCTAGTCTCTCAAGAATAATTTTTTATTTACCATTATCTTGAATTTGAAAGTGTTTTTGCATCTTTGTCAAGGAATATTGTCATGAAATACTTTAAGACATCCTATTATTTGGAATCCACCATCAGTCCACCCTCCATCTTATAATTATCTAACTATTCTAACCTATCCTACCCTACAAATAATATACATTATTACATACTATAATTGTTATTTAACTTGAAAATACATAATATCTTGCATATTTGAAATGTCTTTGTAGTTTGTGCTTAAAATTCTAGTGTTGTAGTTTTCCATTTGACTCCTATTGATTGGATATTTTATAGAATGAATATTGTAGAAATTTCCACATATGTCTTTAATATATTCTATATGAATTAGATAATTTGTGTATTTCATGTGACAACCCTTCATAGGTGAAGTGTGCAAACTTAGCTGTGCCCTAGTCATATTTGTTTCTTGTGCCAATAATCCCTATGGAGGTTGAATTGTAGAATCTTTCCATGTGAGCAAATGACCCCTTAGGTCCTCTCACCTTGGTTTAGGTAGATCCAAAAGTAATAGGGAGATAACCATGCCCTCTGTAGGTTCCTCTCAATGATTTTATGCATTAAATCTATTCTTGATGTGAAACCCTTCCCTAACTATTATGACATACTAGTAGGTTTTTCATCATTGCTTACCATTTTCTCTCAAGTGTGCAAGGCTGAGTGTACGAGGTGTACAAATGAGAACCAACACTCAATTGGTGCCATTGTTGGGGATAATTATTGTCACCCATTTTACTAGGGAATCTCATAAAGCGATGTTATGTTAAAGGTTCTCTGCCCCTTTGTGCTATTCTGTTTTGACTATCCTAGCCATCAATGTCATAACACTCCACTGGGGATGTGTTAGGCATGTTTTAAGGCTTGATAATTGACTTATATTGTGTTTATTGGAAAGAGATGATTAAAATTACATATTGGAAGTTATTTTTTCCCTTTTGAACATTATTTTGAAAATTTCAGTGTCTTTGCTTTCTATCTCATTAGGCTTCAACAAGTTTATTTTTAGTATGTATCACAATAGTTTTTCAACTGTTATATTCTAAAATTTTGATTCTAGTGGTGACTCCATTTCCATTATCTAGTTTCAAGAAAGACCAGTGCTTGTTTTGATTATTTTTTGCTAACTTTCAATTTTGAATATCTTCTTTTTTATAAATCTGGAAGGACCGAGATCATCTTTCATAAGTGACTTGTAAAAGAAACTTGTCTCTCCTTTAAGTGTTCCTCAAAGAAGAAGGGGACAAGTTTATAGGTCTGTTGAAGGGAAAAGTTAAGCTACTAAGGGATATCATGATTTTGATAATCTCAAACATTTTGTTGAGATCTCCATTATTTAGGACTATCATAGTTCTACTAACTCTAAAACCTATAGTCTTATGTATTACGTAGTTCCTTCTCAACTAGCTAAATCCCTGCCTAGGTGTGAACCACAAATTCCACCTCATTTACCCCCTCACATACCTTTTCTATCTATTCTTTAACCTCTCATTAAACTAATCATGAGGCATAGGGATCCAAATGAGAATGAAAATCTTGCATTCTATGTGTAGACACTGAAAATACACACACCATGATTCTGAATGTCATAGTTTTCCTTGACTAAATTAAGACTCCCTTAGGACCGATCTGACCCTATGAACCCTAAACCAACCTAACCTATAGTTATTTTGATTAAACTAGCTTAAAGCTAGCTTTTACTTTTGTTGACCCTTCATCCTCGATTGTTGACGATTAGGTTGACCATTGATGGTTAGGGTCCATCCCTTCAATCACTATCATGCATACTCACCCACCTTGATTTTTTAAGAATAGTTTATTCTCATTCATGTACAATACATTTCATGAGTGATTTATAATTAAAAGGCCTAGTTCATGTCTTGTTGCAACTCTATAGCCTTGTCTATAAGAAGAGAGAAGTAGGAAGGTAAAAAAGGGGGGTGATCTATAATTGTTATCAAAATCTTATGCATCCATAATTCTCTTTTTATAGGTTAATCTTTATCAACAATCTAGTGAAATAGTTACTACATCATAGAGCCAACTTACCATCATATCTCTACCAAAGTGCCAAGTATTATTACTCTATTAGAATCATGCCAAAATCCACCAATGAGTCAACCACCTC
The DNA here is from genome assembly GCA_037957365.1 of Torreya grandis. Classification (NCBI taxonomy): domain Eukaryota; kingdom Viridiplantae; phylum Streptophyta; class Pinopsida; order Cupressales; family Taxaceae; genus Torreya; species Torreya grandis. Next base: position 3,654,779 of record JARHVA010000087.1, on the reverse strand, counting down.
AAATACCCACCCAATCCACTTTTTGAAAGATAAGTATTTTATTTCTATTATTTCATCACTTTATTTTATTTTTGTTATCAACCCAACACCTACCCAACTCCTAAAATCTCATTTTATGATCTTGTCAATCAGCCTCTTTACCAACCCATATCTATACACAACAACCATCAACGGTTATTTCAATCATCGATAGTATATCCAACCACTGCCAATCACCTTGACTATTGATGGTCACATTAATCATTGATGGTCAACCCAATCATCGATGGTCACTATGGCAGTAAAAACTAGCAAGTTATTTTCACCTATCTACTCACAACCAAAATTTATTGTCTATGTCCCTACCTATTTATAGATCCCATTCTAATTTTTTGAAGCATACCCCAACCATCTAGCATTAGTATTAATTATCTAACTGTTATCCTAATCATTTATGGTCTATTTATTAGCAATATTTCTTGTGTTCAATTTCAATATCTTATGATTATTGATGCAAGTACCTTCTATTCTATTATAAACTTAATTGTTTAAAACATGTGGATTGACAACCCCTGAGGAAGCTCTTGCTTCTAAGATCTAGCTATCGCTAGGCAATACACTCAACTATTTGTCTAACAAATAATTTTTCTATAGTTCTTTCTTATCTATAGGTCATCCTCCCAAGCCAAAGAGGAGCTCTTCACAATCTTCTGATTTAAGGTGTGCACAATCAAATATATTTTTCAACTATACCTGTACTTAGTTTCTTCCTTTTCCATTTCAAAATAATAAGCATAAATTTATTGAAACATTTTGGCATGCTTGATGGGACCCTTTTATTTGTACTTGAGTTCTTCTTTGCTTGCATTCTTTCTATATTATATGCTCATTAATGAAATTAAAAGCTTTTGTTGGGCTTAAAATCAATTGCATACATCAACTACTTGAAAGTTTAGTTCCCATAGCTTAACTTAAAATATAAGTAATTTATCATAGCTTCACTCTTTGTTTCACACACTTACCAAACCACTTGTAATAAATTAAACATCAAACAAACTTGAGATAAGGCCCGACTAGGATTTCATCACCTAGAGGTCACCTTACCCTTTATCAACAATCCCAATTGGAGGTCATTACCCAGGGGAGAACCAACTCAGCTCTTTGGTTGAGTATAAAGTCTGAATATCAATATATTTTGGCTAAGAACCCAGCACCCTTATCATTGCAATGTGTGAAGTGAGGAGGAAGGCACCAATACCAAGCCATGTATTGATTCCAATATAGATTATTTTTGAGTGCCTAAACACAACCTGAAACCAACCTTAGATTACCTCTTTAGTACCCACTCTAAAAACCAATTTTAGTCACACAACTTCTTAAGGCATAAGCCAAAAGTGATATTAATTAAAACTCTATGGCTTAACATATCTTCTAGAGTGTGATTTAATTTATTTGATCATTTCTTGTGTTCTATTTGTTTGAGCAGTGAGGTTATTTGTGCTTTATATCTTCCATATCTTGCATGGTTTTCACTTTCCAGCAATGAAGAAACCTTGCAAAGTAAAACCTATCACCAAGCCAACCAAACTCTTCTACCTCTTCATCCATGGAATACATTTTTGAACCAATATAATTTCTTCACCCCTGAGGAAGTCCTACTTTTCCTTGGGTAGTCCCTTAAGGAGATGCATATTTCACCACTTTCTTATATAACAATCCCATAGCCTTGCAACATTATGTTACAACCATGTCATACCATATCCCAGCTTCAGCCCTACCCATAGATGTACCATATGGCATGCCTCTCCACCTCATGGGGAATACCTCTATTTCCATAGTTACTACTCAACCATTGAATACCAAAGATTAATCATCAACTAATAACCCCTTTGAGACTAACATATAAAATCAACCAACCTAAACTACCATTTCCCTTATACCTTCCAATCCTACCAACCACTCCTCCATAATAGGAGTGTGTACCTCTATCACTACCAACATTCCTTTAGCAACCCCCAATCCATCAACCACTACTCCACTTCAAATCCTTATGGTGTCCATACCCTCTACCTTTCCACTAATTAGTATAAGGGTCACCACCCTTCCATCAATCACTAACTCAATTTCTACTCCTATCTAACAAGCACCCCTTACACCAAAATTCAGATATATACCTAACCTAAAAGGACATGTACCTCTACCCAATACACAACCACCTACATCTACCTACCATTATATATCTTCCACCTAACCATTGGCATCCACTTACCAATATGTGGTAGCCTCCTAACCTTCTACCCACCATCAGTATGTCTTCCAACCATCGCAACAATATGCATATTTTAAACTTTCAGGTGCATAACCCCAAGCAGACCTAATGAATATGAGTATGGATAAAATGGACACCTTATAGTCATACATTTATGGTGGCCACAACATTTTGTCATATGACCAAATTTGTAATGAGCCCATCCATCCATCTGTACCTATTAGGCCATATCCTTCCTAGTAAGAACTTCCCAAGTTCTCTAAGTTTCAAAGTAAGGAAGATCCCCAATAACACCTTAGGTAATTTAGGCATGCTTGTTATCTCATCACCTATGATGATTACCTTCTTTACACCTTCTCCATGTCTCTAACTAATCTTGCATTATATTGGTATAATGCCATACCCAAGTACTCTCTTTTCTCCTTCACCCAATTGGCTCAAACCTTCTTGGAACATTTTTTGTTTAATATCTCCAGTAACATTTTTATCACCAACCTCTACTCTATTTTGTAGTTTGAGGATGAACCCACTGCCAATTTTGTAGCTCATTGGGGGAGCCTAATTAACCAACTCTCCTTTTCCTTACCTTAACTTGATCTCATAGAGATCTTTACTTGGGCTTGTGCCAAGTACATCTCCTCTACACTGCATGTCCAAATCATCCAAACCTTTGATGTGGCTTTTACCAATGGAATGTAAGTTAGAGAACCAAGCCATTGATTAAGGAAAGCTAAAGCTCAAGAATAAAAAATCAACCTAAAAACTAATAAGGCTTCTTCTTCCAAGTCAAGTAACCAGTCCAATACTAATCCCAAGAGTAAGGGAACCAAAAATGTAGTTGTACTTAAGGTCTCTCCCCCACCTTCCATCAACCAATCAAATCCCTCTAGTTCCTCAAAGTAAAACATGAAGAACTAAAACTATGACAACCAAAATCAATTTACTCTAGTTGGATAATCCTATGCTTCCATCTTGGAGAGGTTATTGAAAGAAAACATAATTCAACTTCTTCCCATCAAACTTCATCAATAGTTTTATTCCTCTCATCCTACCCCTAATTGGTATGATGAGAATGATCTATGTGCCTTCCACTGAGTGATAGGACATTATGTCAATAGGTGCAACACCTTTGAGAGCCTTGTCTAATCCCTCATTGACAAGGGGGAGCTTACATTAGACAACCCAAATGCACCATCAAACTAATCCCTTGATATATTTAGGTAACCCTTCCCAAACCATGATCTTACTAAGAATGAGAATAATAACATTAAGTATTCTCATGATACCCATATAGTTAACATGGTCCTTGATGTACTCATTACCAAACCTATTAGAACCCAATCCTCTAGTTATATATCTCTTCAATCTATTGAGGTAGTGTATTTACCTTCCCTTCCTTTAGAAACCTAAACCAAGGAAGTTTCATCCTCTCTTCCACTTATTGAGGTAGTGGAGCCACTAGCCTCATTTTCAACTAATGTATCAAAATAATCAACTATCACCACCCTATCTTTACCCAAAACTACCAAACAACATACTCCCCCTTTGGAAGTAATTCTCAAAGAGGAAACCCCCATGTCTAATTCCCCCATGAAAGAGCCACCTACCTCAATCTTGCATCATTTGATTTAGGAAGAGGATGAGGTTACCATACCTATGTTTCTACCTAAGGGCTTATCTTTTAGGTCTGTTATTCAAGAAATAAAACCAACCTACAAACTATTATCTTAATTAGTAAAAAAATCATAATTTATCTCCAACCTTGACGTGGATTGATCCACCTTATAGCAGTAATTAGGGCTACCTTATATCACCAAGAAAGAACCTCCAACCATACCTTTAACATACCAACCCTCCACTTCCACTATTTGAACTCCTAGCCTATTAACCAAACCAATAATAACTTTTACCAACCCAATAATCCCTCAACCACCCAAACCCCATATGACCAAATCACCTTCTCAAACCAAACCAACCAAACTGATCAATAACCTTAGAACCTTCCCCACACATAGTCTTAACCACCCATCTGTGAAGTTGGATCTTGCCTCATCAAAACCACCAACCAAGTACCAAACCAAAGCAACCAAAGAGGTAAAACCACCCAAGGACTTAAATTCCCAAATTTTACCTCCCCCAACCCCACTACCTCTTTTGGTTATACTTTCAAAATTGATTTTTGATGCACCCCTCTTCACTGCACCAATAGTACCCAAGCTACCTACCTTGAAATATTCTACCTCTAGCTCATAAACCTCCTTACCTAAATTGAAGCCACCAACCAAGCATACCACCTTACCTAAGGCACATATCACCAAACCTACTTTTAAATAACCTTCTGTGTCAACAACCAAATCCAAGATCGCTAAACCTTTACCACCTTTACCTGAATACTACTCGACCAATTTCCATAGGTTATTAGAAACTTCTTGCTTAGCCTTACCACCCATAAAACCCTTTGACCCTCTAAATTTAAAATATATTTGGTACAATGAACACCAAGTGTGTTCTTATCATTAGAAATTAGGCCATGATATGGAGAACTACAAAGCTCTTCAAACCATTATCTACTAGCTTTATGATGAGGATGATCTATTAATAGATGAACCTCATATGAACCCCATACTAATCCAACCAATAACCATATCTATCTAATGCTTACCTACTTCTCCACTCTCACCTAATAGTGAAGATGAATCTAACCAATATCCTATTTCAATCTCTCCTTCTATCCCTATTATCAACATGGTCATGAGATCACAACAAAAGGATAAGAGAAAGGTTATGGTGTCCATTCCATGGACATATCCATCTTCAACCTTCCAACCAACCTATACCCAACCGTATCCATATTTGACCAAACCTAAGGTGTCTATTTTAGGTGCCTCCCAATCTAACCCCTTAGAATCCATCAGGAGAGTTATCCTCAAGCAACTTCACTAGACCTTAGTGAAGATGAGCTTGTCTGAGTTCATCTCTACCTATCCCCATCATCACTAAGCACTAATAGAGGCTTTGTAATCCATTGAGGTCCAACTTGAATACCCCCAACCTATAGAATCCTTTGTTGGTATCCTTCAAATTTCTAACCTTGTTACCTTTAAGGATTCAAAAATACCATTTATCCATCCCAAAGACCCAGATCTACCTCTCTTTATTACTTCTTACATCAACCAAACCCATATCAAATGGGTTATGATTAATGAGAGAGCTCACATTAACATCATTTCTTCCCATGCTTATAACTAACTCAACTCACTCAAAAACATCATGTCCAAAACCTCAACTGTCCATTTATCATTTAATGATACCATGGACGCTATCTTGGGAATCATCATTCTTCATATCTATTTAGGACCCTGTACACTCCCTAAACTATTATATGTAGTGGAAGGTGAATTATAATACAACATCTTATTGGGATGACCCTAGATCTATTCCATGGGTTGTGCCCCCTCCACCCTTCACCATTACATCAAGTTTGAGCATGAAGGTTAGGTCATCACCATCCAAGATAACCCAAGTCCTTTATCGACATGAAACATGACCTATCACCCCAATGATGTCCTCATACCCCCATCCATCATACCCTCAATAGCTAAACCCCAACCTTCAACCACCATAATAAATATCATATCCTCTTCCACTGATGATGAATCAACTAGTTCATATATCCTTTTGCCTTAGATACCCACCATGGACCCTCTAGAATCAATGTTCTATCACCTTTCACTATGAGAGTATCACCTTTTATCCCTTGATGCTTTCCCTACTCCTCATGAGTATGGGTAACTCACTAACCAGCCAGGATATGACCTCAATGTTGGAATTATTATTCCCAAAATGTGTCACTCATTTTTGCAGACAACACATGAACTATTTTGGTCCTCTAGGCCAAAATTATCTCTTCCCTTCTCAAAAAGTTGTTCTGAGTACTCAAATTCTTCATTATTCAAGTTTTTTTTAGCTAAGGGACACTCAAGTTCAACAGGTTCAATGACTTCAATAGGTGAGCTCTCACAAAGAAACAAGTTCCCAACACTTAAGCAATTTCAAGCTTGGTTCAACGCCACGGTTCAATCAAAAGGTCCATCAGTAAGATTCAAACAAAGGATTGAACCATTAAACCATTGAACCCTACTTCCAAAGGTTCAAAGTTTCAATGGGTTTAAAATTTCAATAACATCGGCAAGCTTAAAGAGTTCAGCGCTTTGGCAAAAGTTAAAAGTTTAACCACTTTGGAAAGTTCAATGGCTTCAAAAGACTTAACAAAAAGAAGGAAGATTGAACTGTTGAACCTTGAACCTTGAACCAAAAGAGTTCAAAGTTAAAAGGTTCAATGAGATTGGTTCAAAGTGGTCAATTGAATGAGTAGAAAATAGCATTGAACTATTGAACTGTTGAACCATAAGTTGGTTCAATTGGTCAGTTCAATCAAAATTTCAAAGGAAGGTTTCCCAAAGCCTAAAGGACAAGTGCCCTTGTGGAGGGTAGGGAACAAAAGGGACAAAAGGATATCCTTTGAAAAGATTTTTTGTGGTAAATTTTACAAGGGAAATCCTTCGAACAAAATGTCTGAAGGAATTCTTTTGGATATTTTGTCTGAAGGAATGATCAAAGGCCTGAAAGAAAGTAGCTAAGGAAAAGGAAGGATTTCCTTTAGATAAAATGTTTGAAGGAATTACTTCAGACATTTTATCTAAAGGATTGAAGTAGAGGGCCACTCGAAGGACCCTGAAGAGTAGGTACCCTTGCGGGGGGCTCTCGGTGACCAAGAAATGGACCTTTCTCAAAGCTTAAAGGGATACCTTCCCTTTGGTGTGTTCTAAAAACATAAAGCTAAAGGAATTTTAAAGCTTGAGAGACTTATAGAAAACAAAGGCATCTAAGAAAAAAGATGAACCATTGAACCTTAAACCAAAATGGTTCAAAGGTTCAACGGGTTCAAAAGTTTAAAAAAGCTCCGAGCAAAGGAAAGAAGAGTAAGATTCCAAAGACCATTTCAAATAGATGGTTCAACTGAAGAGCAAAGAAGGGATTGAACCAAAAAAGTGAGGGTACATCCATGTACATATTGGGAGAAAGATCAGATGACCTAGGCTAAGGAGAAGATATTTTGAGATGAATTGACATGCCACAGTTAAGGCAGATGCCTTGTTCTAGCATGGCCTCTTTGACTAAACTAAAATTGCATTCAAGGAATTGACTGTAGCATGGGCCATCCCATGAAACAAATCACAAAGCCTTTCTTGGCTGCTATAAATTGTAATCTCCTATTTTATGCAAGAGAGATCTTTTTGGTTATAGATGCAAAACTCTGCCAAAATTGTGAGGCGATCACTGAGACTTTGAGCTCAGATTGTTAATCATATTTCTTTGTTTGAATGAGAAAGCAAGTTACTTTCAGACTTTGTGCTATAATAGCTTGTGTCATTTAGGAGATTGTTCTTATGTCTATTTTTTGAATGCATTCTTGTCCATTTAATGAAATAAGCATAATTAGTACAAGTAATCAGGAAGGTGTCCTGAAGCCAACTGTGGGAAGAGTTTGTGCTACCACAATTGTCTTTAGTGTGTATGTTTTCAGTTTATTTCTATGTAAAGGATCTTGGGATGACTTTGTGCCCCCATTATCCTTCGTATTTCACTCTTGGGTAGTTGAGGTGAAGACTTTGTGCTACACCTTTTTCTACTAGTTACTATGCCCCCTGTTACCAGTTACTTGTTACCTATCAGAAAGAACTCCTATTGTTTTCTGCAAGACTACTTATAAAAGAAGAGAAGTGCCTTTAGTGTTTTCACCTAGATTTCTCCTTTATTTGTGAACATCATATTTGAAAGAAGAGAGATGGATGGTGTTTTCCTACCCCTGAGTGTTATTTTTTGCATATATATATATAGTATATAGCTCCTCATATTTATAGGGAACCTCCCCTTAATGAGAGGAGAGATTTGTCCCCTTTTGATGTGGTAAACCTACACACTTGGCTGACCAATCTCCCTATGCTATGGTTGAAACTACCTATTTTTCCCATTAGTTAGCTGGTGACAAAATATTCACCCAATAATTTTTTGGCGACTCCGCTGGGGAAGAGCACGCAGTTTGAAGCCTCAAGCTTCAAGATGAAGCAGGGCCAATTATTTTTCATTTTTATTCTACAATATGGAAACTCCATGCTATACTATAAGCTCGATATCCCAAGGTGTTGTTGACCCTATCTTTGAGTTGGTGTAGTAGGGCAATTTTGATTTGTTTCCTCCACAACTTCAAGTTCAACGAACTAGGAGTCTTACTCCTACCAATACCAGGTCACCAATATAAGCCAAAGCTTCTTTTTTTGCTATTAGCAGAGCTTTGCCTATACATACTACACCTAGATTTGTTATCCCCCTTTCCATAATCAAATCATGGTGGTTCAAGGCCCCTGGGGAAACTCTTTTGGCCCACTCAATTTAACTCCACCTCCACGAGCTACCACGTAGTTCAAGGAAGAATTTCTCCAACTTATTTAGTGATGGGAGAATTCATCCTAATGAACATATTGTAGCCTTTAGCACAACTTGTGGTGTGATAGGCATAGAATATGAGGATGTAGTAGTTAGGTTATTTGTGGAGACATTACAAGGCAGTGCTACAAACTGGTTCTACCATCTGCAGACTCAGTCAGTGACTGATTGGAACACTCTTAAAGCTAAATTTGAAGCCAAGTTTAAGCCTACAAAAGATGCACATGCCCTACTAGCCAAACTCACACAAATGAAGAAGGAACCTCATGAACCTATGAGGGATTTCATAGCCAAATTTGACAAGCTGAAGAATAGGATTGCTATAATTGCTCAGCTAACACCTGAGAATCTCAAATGCTTCTTCATTAATTCTTAGCTATCTGAAGTGAGTTTTTTATTGAGACAGACTAGCCACATAGATCTTGTTATTGCTCAATATTTGGATACTGAGGTGGAAGATGACCTTATCTTGGTAGGAAAGATAAGAAGAGATCCTAACAAAGGTAAAACTTCTTCATCCTCAAAATATTCATCTACAGGCACCACTGATCTAATGGTGCAGAAGCTAAAAAATGAGTTGCTATCTCTCAAAAAGCAAATGGTGCAAGGGATGTCACCTACTCCTTCATACAGAGATATACCAAGGAGGACATTCTCTAATCAGTCATACCAAGGCAATGCTACTGGAAATCAAGGGCAGCCAAACCGTCTTCCTCCCCCATAAGGGAAAATTACCATTGAAGCTCCTCCAATCAATTCAACAGTTGGATATCTTGAAATAGAATTTGATTTCTCTTTCTAATCTAAATTAAACCAAGAAAATGATGTTGATCTCTTTGTAGAAGACCAAGAAGAATTAGCTGGAAACTCTAACATTAGTTTCTTGAATAACCACGATGAACCCAGAAGTGAAGGTAAAGCAATTGAGGGATCATATGCTGTGTTCACCTAGTCCAAGAATCAGTCAGCCCAGCAAGCTGATAAAGAAAAAATAGAGGAATGAGCTCAGCCTACAATTTCAATTGCCAAATGAGGAACTTCTCTGCCTTTTTAGCCAAAGGACCTGGTGATTACTAAAAAATTAAGTACCCCAAACATCTCTGCACCTTCAACTTCAATTTCATAGATCAACCCTTCTAACCCTAAAAACCAAAAGGATGAACTACCTTTCCCCATTCCTAATTCATTTCAAACATTTGACATAGTTGACCATGTAAAGAAAACCAAAATTCAAATGTCCAAATTTGAATTCCTACAATCCAACCTTGAGTAGTTAGATAAGTTGGTTCAATGTGTAAAAGATAAATCCATCCCTGTAAGACTAGCTGTTCTAAAGATGACTCCCATGTCCACCCAGAATAACCTTGTCATTTCTACTCCTACTATTCTCAAAAGGACTAAATTATTTTATGTCTCCCTATTGATAAATGGACACCATCTAAATAATTCCATCATAGACTCAGGTGCATCAAACAATGTCATGCCTGCCAAAGTGGTAGAATCTCTTAGACTCACACTGACCAAGACATTAGGGAGATGTTTCTCTATGGAGAAAAAATAGATGCCACTGCTGGGACAAATCAAGGATGACCAATTTGCATTTGCAACATTCCCTAATAAAAGGATCAAAATGATAGTCCTAGTGGCTAACATCCCAGCCTCATACGACATCCTTCTTGGGTGAAATTTTTGCAAGAATGTTGGTGGTGAGTTGAGCATGGACCTGTTTGAAGTACGGATCCCAGTCAAAGGCATTAGGCAGAGATTGCTCCCTGAGAAGGAAGCAAAATATGTGGTCATTAAAACATCAGTGCTTGAAGCTCAAATTCTGTTTGAGTCTTCATGTATGGGAAATTACTTCTTATCCATGGAGGAGGTTCATGTGGTGTCTGATGAAAGTTTTGAAAATGATGATCTAAAAATCAATTCAGGAAAAACAAAAAAAGAGTTAACAAGACATAATGCAAGTGCAGAAGAATCCTCCCCTCCAAATGAAGGAAAATCTAAGGTAAGGCTAGCTTCTGATGATGTATGGATACTAAAATTTGATGGCAGTTGTTCCTCTACCGATTTAGGAGTCAGGATTGTGTTGATATCTCCCCAAAGAGATATTTTTCCTTCTTCATATAAATTATAGTTCAGTAATACCAATAATACTACTGATTATGAATCTCTACTACTTGGATTGAAGGCTACTCAAGACAAAGGTGTCAAACTCCTTCACACCAAAGGAAATGCTGAGCTAGTAGTTTGCCAAGTCAGGAACCTATAACAAATCAAAAATGAGAGATTGCACCATTACCATAAACTCATTTGGGATCAAATTGAAAGATTTGATGCTTTCAATATCTCTGTAGTGCCTAGGGAATTTAATGATCGAGCTGATACATTTGTCATGTTAGAAACTCTTATGGTTCTTCACCCAAATTTTAAGGGAGATAGGTACACTATCAAACTAGTCTTTCGACCAAGTGTGCCTGACAATGCCAATCATTGGAAAGTGTTCAATGGTGACAACCAAATCATTGCCTTCCTAGAACAAAAAGACATATTCGAACAACTTCACTTTAAAGGTAGTGAGCTTCAAAAACTTAAACTAGCCCCTGAATCAAGTTCAGACGTAGGTGAAGAATTCCTATAGCTGAAAGGGAATAAAATTCCCAAAGGATTGATTTATCTTGAGAAACTATTTGACAAGCATGACAGGTTCATCAAATAGCAATTAATGGATTCAAGCTCCTCTCAAGAGTTTGAACAAATAAATTTAGGTACCAAGGAAAATCCCAAGATGGTGAACATTGGGAAATGCTGCACTCTGGAGAAGAAACTCAACTTTATTGCCCTAATTTTCTAGTACATGGATGTCCTAGCATATTCTTATGATGATTTAAAGTCACTCAGGCTTAAAGAATTTTTCCATGAAATTCCTCTCAAAAGTGATTCAGTGCCTTACAAGCAAAAATCCAGGCAGTATAATCCAAAGATATTAGGGACTATTCTGTCTAAAATATAGAAAATACTAAATGCTAAGATAATTTTCCCAATCCATCATTCCACATGGATTGCAAACATAGTTCCTGTGAGGAATAAGAATGGAAAAAATTGTCTTTGCGTGGACTTCAAAAATTTGAATCAGTCATCCTTAAAGGATAACTATCCTCTGCCCATCATGAACCAAGTTCTTCAGATAGTGACCAGTTCAGAGATGTTATCAATGTTAGATGGATTTTATGGATACAATCAAGTTGAAGTTAGTGAAGCAGACCAACATAAGACTGCCTTTACCATGCCTTGGGGCACCTTTTCATATCGAAGAATGCCATTTGGCCTGATAAATGTTGGCACCACCTTCCAAAGAGAAATGGACCTTGCTTTCAAAGATGAAATGGGTAAGTTCATTGTGGTGTACCTTGATGATTTAAAAGTCTTTTCCAAGCATCATCCTGATCATGTGTGCCATTTACAACAAGTAATGGAATGATGTCGCAAGAATGACATTTATCTAAATCCCAAGAAATCTATTTTTGGGGTAACAGAAGGGAAACTTCTTGGACACATTACATCTTGAGAAGGCATAAAGATTGACTTAGAAAGAGTCAAGTCCATCCAGGAGCTTACTTTGCCCACAAGTAAGACTATAGTTCATTCTTTTTTCAAAAAAGTGAATTTTTTATAAAGGTTCATCCCCAAGTTCACTGAGAAGACTTGCCACATTATGAACATGATGAAGTGAGAGGAAACTTTTAGCTGGACCCAGCAAGGCAAATTGGCATTTCGAGACATCAAGACAACTATTTCCCATGCCCAAATTCTAGTTTGTCTAGATTATACCAAAGATTTCACAATGTATAGTTATGCTTTTGAGCACACACTTTCATCAATTCTGGTTCAATAAAAAAAGAAAGTGTGGAATCTCCCATATCCTTCATGAGCTGTCCTTTCAAAGCTCATGAGCTGAAGTATTCAAACATGTAGAAACATGCTTATGTAGTGGTAAAGGCAGTAAAGCACTTCCATTTTTACATTCTCAATTTACACACTACTACCCTGGTTCTTGATACCACAGTCAAATCCATATTAACTCAGTAAGAGTTTGGAACTAAAAGGGGAAATTAGATTGCTAAAATATAGAAGTTTGATCTCATTATCAAACCAATGAAGCTTGTACAAGGAAGGGGCCTCTATGAATTTATTGATGACAATAGACTTGAAGAAGCAGGGCATGCAAAAATAGAAGTGGAAGACATGCCGACAGTCCTCTTTATCTCCACCACGAATGAGTGGTATTCAAATATTGCCCATTTCCTTACCTATGGTGAGTGTCCTACTCACCTGCCTCATAAAGAAAGGAGGACTGCTAAATTGAAAGCTGCCAATTTTATCTTATGGGATAATGGCCTGTATAAGAGGAGCCTTGATGGAGTGTTCCTTCGCTACGTGGATAAAGAACATCAAAACCAACTTTTGAATTCCTTCCATAATAAGGCCTGTGGAGGACATTTTTCTACTCCTATAACTACCCATAGAATTTTGTGAGTCTGGTATTACTGGCCTACTCTATTTCATGATGCATACAAATGGGTATGAAGATGTGAATTGTGCCAATAGTTCATTGGAAGAGCCAAGTTAGCTACTCTGCCTCTCAAGCTAGTGGTAATAGAAGAACCATTTTAGTAATGGTGAATTGATTTCATTGGTGCTGTAAACCCATCTTCAAGCGTTGGACATGATTATGTCCTCACTGCCACATATTACTTCACCAAATGGGTGGAAGCAATTCCAACCAAACATGATACTTTAGAAGTAGTATGCGATTTCCTCAAGGAAAACATCATTTCCAAGTTTGGGGTCCAAACCAATATTGTCACAGATAATGCAGCCTATTTCTCTTCTCATGAGATCAATCAGTTCTATTTTATTATAGGATTACCCTCTCCTACTCCTCTGATTATTATCCACAAGGGAATGGCCAACCATAATCGAGCAATAAGAACTTGGTGACCATCATCAAGAAAATGGTGGATGAAAACTAACGAACCTGGCATAATGCATTAGTTGATGCTTTATGGGCAGGTAGAATTACACCCAAAAGGGTGATAGGTATGTCACCATTCCAACTTTTTAATGGTCTAATTGTAGAGATACAAATAACCTTGGAATTTATATCACTAAAATTGGCAAAGGCAGTCGAAGATCTGACATATGAAAGCTCCATTGACAAAAGGATCATGTGCTTGATTGAGCTAGATGAGTAGCAAACTATGGTGGTGAGCCAAATTGCTGTGCATCAAAGTCTAGTGAAGAAGCTCTTCGATTAGAAAGAAAAAACCCATGATTACTAGATTGGAGATTAAGTTCTGTTATGGGACAAGAGAAGAAAACCCAAGGGAATGCATGGGAAATTCGATTCTCTATGGAGAGGCCCGTTTACTATCCTTCAACTCAATGGTAAAAATAGTTTCCTATTGAAGTATCAAGATGGCATGCCCTTTTCTCTGCCTCACAATGGGTAGTATCTAAATCACTTCAATTCTTGAAGTATCAGATAAGATCATCTGTACATATGTATATTTGTATAGTCTTTAGTTCTATTTTGTGCTTTTTGTTTTCATTTTTGGCAATTTTCTTTTTTAGGTGGCATGACTCCGTATCCCAATGGCATACTTGAAGGCATTAGAGATTCTAGTTTCTACTCCCCTTAGCTATTTCAAAATTTCAATTGAAGGAAGTTCCCCAACTAGAGCCAATTGTTATTCCCAAAATGTGTCACTCATTTTTGGGGACAACATATGAACTATTTTGGTTCTGTAGGCCAAAATTCTCTCTTCCCTTCTCAAAAAATTGTTTTAAGTACTCAAATTCTTCATTATTCAAGCTTTTTCAGCTAAGGGACTCACATGTTTAACAGGTTGAATGACTTCAATAGGCGATCTCTCACAAAGAAATAAGTTTCCAACACTTAGGCAATTTCAAGCTTGGTTCAATGTTGCGGTTTAATCAAAAGGTCCATCGGCAAGCTTCAAAAAAAGGATTGAGCCATTGAACCATTGAACCCCACTTCCAAAGGTTCAAAGGTTCAACGGGTTTAAAAGTTCAATAACATCAGCAAGCTTAAAGAGTTAAGTGCTTCAGCAAAAGTTCAAAGTTCAACCACTTTGGCAAGTTCAATGGCTTCAAAAGACTTAACAAAAAGAAGGAAGATTGAATTGTTGAACCATTGAACCTTAAACTAAAAGAGTTAAATGTTCAAAGGTTCAATGAGATTGGTTTAAAGTGGTTGGTTTAAGCAGTCAATTGAATGATTAGAATACAATATTAAACCGTTGAACCATTGAAACATAAGTTGGTTCAATCAGTCGGTTCAATCGAAAGGTTCAAAGGAAGGTTTCCCAAAGCCTAAAGGACAAGTGCCCTTGCGGAGGGTAGGGAACAAAAGGGACAAAAGGATATCCTTTGGAAAGATTTTTTGTGACAAATTTTACAAGGGAAATCCTTCAGACATTTTGTCTGAAGGAATGATCAAAAGCCCGATGGAAAGTGGCTAAGGCAAAGGAAAGATTTCCTTCAGACAAAATGTCTGAAATAATTCCTTCAAACATTTTGTCCAAATGATTTGAAGAAGAGGGCCACTTGAAGGACCCTGAAGGGTAGGTACCCTTGTGGGGGGCTCTCGACAACCAGGAAATGGACCTTTCTCAAAGCCTGAAGGGACACCTTCCCTTCGGGGTGTTCCAAAAACATAAAGCCAAAGGAATTTCAAAGCTCAAGAGAATTAGAGAAAACAAAGGCTTCTAAGAAAAAGGATGAACCGTTGAACCTTGAACCAAAATGGTTCAAAATTTTAATGGGTTCAAAATTTCAAAGAAAGATCTGAGCAAAGGAAAGAAGCGTAAGATTCCAGAGACCAGTTCAAAGAGATGGTTCAACCGAAGAGTAAAGAAGGGATTGAACCAAAAAAGTGAATGAACCAAAGAAGCTATGGAACCAAGGAGTTGAGGAGGCCACCCAAACCATTGAACCAGTGAACCAATGAACTTTCAAAGGTTCATGGTTCAAAATGGTTCAAGTGACCAAGCAACTAGTGACATCCCTGCAGATGTCAAATTCAAGGTAATGAAATATCCATTAATTTTCAAATGTGGCATGGAACCTGAAGAACAAACTAAGTGACCAGCTAAAGAGATAGTCTGGGAGCTCAAATTGCAATAGGAAAGAGGGAAAGACCAAAAATATTTGTGTAGGAGTTATTTCTAGTAGGTGGAACAGTCCACCAAGTAGACATTTGAGCTCGCTAATATTAAAAGGCATGGCCTATTTTTATCCCTTGGAATAAAAGTGAGGGGATAGCCATGTACATATTGGGAGAAAGATCAAATGACCCAAGCTGAGGAGAAGATATTTTGAGATGAATTGACATGCCACAGTTAAGGTAGATGCCCTATTCTAGCATGGCCTCTTTGACTAAACTAAAAATGCATTCAAGGCATTGAATGTAGCATGGGTCATCCCATGAAACAAAGTGCCAAGCCTTTCTTAGCTGCTATATATTGTAATCTCCTATTTTATGCAAAAGAGATCTTTTTGGTTATAGAAGCAACACTCTGCCAAAATTGTAAGATGATCATTGAGACTTTGAGCTCATATTGTTAATCATATTTCTTTGTTTGAATGAGAAATCAAGTTACTTTTAGACTTAGTGTTGTAATAGCTTGTGCCATTTAGGAGATTATAAATAGAATTAGTGCAAGTAATCAGGAAGGTGTCTTGAAGCAAATTGTGGGAAGACTTTGTGCTGCCACAATTGTCTTTAGTGTGTATGTTTTCAATTTATTTCTATGTAAAGGATCTTGGGATGACTTTGTGCCCCCATTATCCTTCATATTTCACTCTTGGGTAGTTGAGGTGGAGACTTTGTGCTACATTTTTTTTGTTGGTTACTATGCCCTCTATTACCAGTTACTTGTTACCTATCAGAAAGAACCCATGTTGTTTTTTGCAAGACCACTTATGAAAGAAGAGAAGTGCCTTTAGTGTTTTCACCTAGATTTATCCTTTGTTTGTGAACATCATCTCTAAAATAAGAGAGATGGATGGTGTTGTCCTACCCCTGAGTGTTATTTTCTACATATATATAGTATATAGCTCCTCATATTTTTAGGGAACCTCCCCTTAATGAGAGGAGAGATTTGTCCCCTTTTGATGTCGTAAACCTGCACACTTGGCAAACCAATCTCCCTATGATGTGGTTGAAACTACCTATTTTTCCCATCAGTTAGCTAGTGAAAAAATATTCACCCAATAGGAACTATCATTCCCTTTTGACCTCCCCACCATTAGACCCATTTTATCTATGGGGGACTCAACAAACCCCTTGGCACTTCTGCCACCTCTCTTTCACTTAGGCCATTTACCACCATTTTCTCCTACCTAGATAAACTGAGCTTTACCAAGACATACCTCTATCAATGTGCTTAGAAAGGATTTCATCTTGATTTATATGAGTATGGCCCACATGAGCTAGTCACCAAGAATACTCATGAGAAGCACATACTTGGTTTCATCCTACATAACAAGAAACAACCCAAACCACCTACTACCACCATTACCAAGGAATAAATCCCTTCCTCACCAACCTCTCCACCACCTATATGTGAGGATGATGAGATCATTCTACCTAAAAAAAATTCATCAACATGATCTTCCTGGGACCCATGATATATCAAAAGGAGGGGTAACTATAACCATCCATTTGACCCATCCTTAGATGATAGGACAAGACTCTCTTACCATTAACATTATTCAGTGCTAGGATGATGATTTTATTCTCACCTACATTGGTACCCTAGATTCTTCAATCCATAAATCTCTTCCTCTAAAAACTTTGACCATGTTGAATGAATCTACCATAGATATCAACTTGGGCACTCTATATAACCCCCATAGTGTCAAACTTTTCCAATCACTAAATGCTGAGGAACTTCATGACTTCCCTTTTTGCCTTTAAGACTATAGTATAGCCTTCACTTGGTCTTATAATTATATTCCTAGAATTGACCCCACCATTTCTAACCACAACATAGTCACTTACCATGATGCCAAGTAGAAACTATGATGCATGCACCCTCGTATATCCCTTCTCATCAAAGAAGAGCTTTAGCATATCCTATCTGTTAATTTCATTCAAACCATTGACTACCCCTAATGGGTCTTGAATGTCATACCTATCACCAAAGCCATAGGTGGACTATGCATTTGTGTGCAATTTTATGACCTCAACCTCTCTTGCCCCAAAGATTACTTTCCTCTACCCAACATCGACCAACTTGTTAATCATACAACCGGTCATGAGATGTTATCTCTCATGGATGGATTCTTGGGATATAATCATATCTTAATTGCCCTTGAATATCAGCACAAAACTACCTTTACCACCCTTTGGGGAGCCGTTTGCTATAGGGTCATGCCTTTCAAACTAAATTACATGAGTGAAACCTACCAATGTATCATGAACTATATATTCCATGACATTATCCATAAGATTGTCGAGGACTATGTGGATGACCTTCTTGGAAAATCCAAAATCTAAAAATATCACTTGGTTGTTCTTAAAATAATCTTTAAACACCTCATCCATTACCGTATCCTTATTAACCCCAATAAGTACATTTTTGGGGTCTTATCTGGAAAGCTTCTTGGCTTCATTGTCTCCCATCATGAAATCAAAGTCAATCCTACCAAGATCAAAGCCATCTTTAACATACTACCTCCAATCAACCTTAAACAAATCTATAGTTTTTAGGGGAAGCTTCAATCCATTTATTGTTTTATTTCTCAGCTTTTGGACCGATGCCAACCCTTACACCACCTTCTAAAGAAGGATGTCTCTTTTAAGTGGAATAGTGACTATCAAAAGGCCTTTGATTCACTCAAAAATTATATTTTGTCACCACATATTCTCACCCATCCCAAGGATGATCAACCTTTCTACCTATATATCTCTACCACTGACCATTCCCTAGGGGCAATATTGGTTCATTGAGATGAACAACACAAATAATAAGTCATATATTACATTAGCTGCATGATTGTAGAGTATGAAACTTGGTATACCCATACTTAGAAAATTTTCTTGGCCTTAGTCTTCATGGCTAGTAAACTTCACCATTAACTTCTTAACCATAAAACCTATGTCATAAACAATACTGAGCCACTCAAATACATGCACTCCAAGCCATACCAAAACCAATGTATATCCAAGTGGCTCATACTCTTAGTAGAGTTTGACCTTGATTTTATTTAGTAAAAGTTAATTAAATGGAAAGTAATTACCAACCAATTTATTAAGGCACATTTAGCAGATAATCAACCTCCTCCTCTTGAGTTCCCTAATGAGTCCATCATGACCCTCTCTCAATTGGATTTCACCTATCAAGTCACCATGTTCTTTGATGGATCAAAATGTCAATATGGTGGGGGAGCTAGTATCATCCGTATTCCCTTTGACAATGAAACTCTTCCTTTATCCTTAAAGCTTGATTTTTAATGTACCAACAATATGGTTGAGTATGAAGCCCTAGTGATAGGCCTTCAAACTGCCTTAGCCCTAGGAGTCAAAATGATCAATATCTTTGGTGAATTCTAAATTTTGGTCAATCAAATCAATGGCTCTTACCAATTTAAGAATGATATCTTGAAAAAATACAAGTAACTGGTTGACGAACTCTTAGTATAATTTGAATACTACCACATCTAATCAACCTCATGATCTACTAACAAATTTACTAACACCATGGCTTCCCTTGCTTCTCAGATACCATATACACCCTTAGATTCTAAGCTATTTGTCATTATCCATATATTCACCTAGCCTTCTTATGTCAAACTTGATTCTCACACCATTTTCACTATGGAAGAAACCCGACTTGACCTTTGGTATCAGAAGACCTTTAACTATCTTAACCTTGGCATAGTTCCTTTTGGTCTTTTTAGGAATACTCAAAGAGTGTTTATCTAGAGTACCTCATGATACACCATTATGGGATGAATTATTTATAAACATGGCTTTGATGGTCTTCTCTTCTATTGCCTATGTACTCAATAATCCCCTCATGCTATCAAATAAATACATGATGGTATATATGGAGACCACTTTAGTGACCTCAATGTAATTAAATGCATCCTTAATTGTAGTTATTATTGGCATATCCTTAACTAGGTCTATTATGATTATGTGAAAAAGTGTGTTAAATGTCAACAACATGCCTATTTACATCATGCACCTAGCCATAACCTTCACATTTATACTAGTTTATATCCCTTTTCACAATGGGGTCTGGACCTCATTGTTGAAATTAATCCCCATTCCTTATAGAAACATCATTCTATCATCACTGTGAGTATGTATTTTACTAAGTGGGTAGAGGCTATTCCTCTAGTCTCGATCAAAGTGGAAAATATTATTGACTTTTTCAACCATCATATCATCAATTTTTTTGGTGTTCCTCATAAGACTATCACTAACAATGGTAAATCCTTTAAGAATAAGTAAGGCTAGGGTCTATGTGATGCATTCAACATTAAGTTAAGATTCTCCTTTCCCTATCACTCTCAAGTGAATGGACAAGTAGAAGCCTCTAACAAAACTCTTAATAACATGCTAACTAAAATGGTCAACACATCTAGTTGGGATTAGTATTTGCACATCCCTTTCATCTTATGGGTGTATCTTACTAGCATCAAAACCCCTATGGGTGTTACCCTTTTCTCTCTTATGTTTGGTTTAGAGGCCATCTTGCCTCTAAAATTATAAATCCCATGTCTTCATATATATTTTCAAGATCTTACTTATGAGGATGATTATCATTAACATTATTTAACCCAACTCGAGCTACTTGATGAGCATTTCTTAGTAGTCCTTACCCATCTCTATGTCTATTAGGATCATGTCAATCATGCCTATACCAAGCACCTTAAAGTGAAAGAATACAATATTGGAGATCTTGTCCTAAAGGAAAACCTACATGTCACTAATATGGAAAAAACCAAGTGGGGAAAATTTGATTTCAATTGGCTTGGACCTTATATCATAACCCAGAAGTATGGATCTATAGCTTACTAGTTGTCTTTTCTCGAAGGTCACCCAAAACTTGAGCCCCTCAATGCCTCACATCTATGTCCATTCTTTTGTTAGGAAGGATCAAGCTCACCTTTTGCCTAACTTAATCTAATCCTTTGTTATCCACCCACCTTCATCCCCCTATTTTAATGAAAAATTAATTAAAATTGAATCATGCAATTGTAGATCACTAGCATAAGCTTATCTTAAATTATGGGTATCCTGGATCTACATATGGCATGGTTCTTAGGGTAATTTCCACACCTTCACAGGATAGATTCCCATGGTCATTTTTTCCTAAACCTCTTTACACCTAACCAACCTTCTTATTCTTTTAGTTTTTCCTTCATAAAGGTGAACCACTAAGCCAAATTAATCAAGTTTATGTCTACTGAATTTAATCAAACAAAGAAATAAATAGAAAATTCCAAACTAATAACAATCATGGGTTATTCCTAGCATTCACAGACTACTCCCTTGAAGGACAACTATTTGCCAAAACATTAGGTAGACTGCTCCCTTGAAGGACATTTATCAATAAGCAAAGAAAATAAACTTAGACCACTCCGTTGAAGGATGATTGAGTAAATCATTTTATCAAAAGCAAAGTAATTTCATGGAGGCTTCTCACATTTATTAGATTCTCATATATAATAATCAATAAAATACCCTTTATCAAAATCACAACAAAAGCAAACTAATTTTGAAATATGTAATTGGATCTCAATCAACATAATAAGGTGGAAACCATAATCATATTTCATAAATAGACTTCTTGCATCGATCAATCTACACAATTTAACATAGACTTGCTTATACTAACTCTTTGGACACCTACAAAAGAGGCATGTTAGTCTTTTAAGAAGGTTCCATT
The DNA here is from genome assembly GCA_037957365.1 of Torreya grandis. Classification (NCBI taxonomy): domain Eukaryota; kingdom Viridiplantae; phylum Streptophyta; class Pinopsida; order Cupressales; family Taxaceae; genus Torreya; species Torreya grandis. The sequence continues at coordinate 3,633,035 of JARHVA010000087.1, read as the reverse complement.
GTCACCCATCTCCCCTTTACTCACTATAATCAAGGATTTTTTGAGCTTGGTTAACAATATATGGTTAAAACACCTTTTTAACCAACTAATGAATACTGATATGAAGCATTCAAAGGGCTTATGTTCATTAAGCCCATCTAACTTAGGTTTTGTTTTAGTCCTTGTCAATGAAGAATTATCATGCCCTCTTCTTATCTTATCATGAATTGTTCAAATTTTCATTTATCTCTTGATTATGTTCTTTGGTCTTCCATCTAGTGTTGTTAATTAAATTACCTCATGTGTTTTATCCTAAAATTTAACAATAATCATAATCATACCGAGCATAATAACACCATAGTATCTATGAACATTCAAGTAACTAATCATTTTCTAGCACATGTCTAAGTCTAAAATACTACATTAATGCTCATTAAAATTTATCATGTCATAATCATAACCATAAATCAAAACCATCTCATGCCTAGCTAAGTCTTTATCAGTGTCTAGCATCCATAACATAAGCATAGTCCATAATCACATATAAGCATCATCCATAAGAATTAAACATCAACATCAAACTATAAACCATAAACCATGAACATGAGATTACAGAATGATCATATGTATAACTCATGAGTCAAATAACATAATAACATGTACAAATAGATAGACATGTCTCTATCTCAAAATCTACATCTCACCGCATCAGCTCGTAAGTTGAAATCAAAATGATATATAAAATGACATAATCTAGCTATACCTTTGCCCTAGGGGCACCACTTCCTCCTAAAACATCACTAGATCTTGGTACCTACCCACCTTCTATACCTATTTATCTACCATCTATCTAGATACAATTTTGCCCAATGCCCTGGTGTCACCACACTAACACCACCTGCTAAGTTATCCCTATACTCACCCCATCAGGGATCTTGTGGGCACTATGTTAAAATTATGGCCGCATAATACCATAACTCCTCTACCATAGCTAGGTATCATGCCATGGGTATGGTGCTTAATGGCCCTATATTTACTACTACTACTCCTCTTCTCTACCTCAAAGAGTCCCTCTCTTGGGTCACAAAGCCTAGTGAGGTCTTAGCCTGATCCCTCTCCCCTATCATAGTAGAAACCTGACCTTATAGTGTCACAATATAGCCACCTATTCTATAACATTGTAACCTATCCCTATGCAATGGATAAAGCTACTCCTACCTATCCATTATGGCCAGTTGGATCCATGACCATCATCCTCACACCTCCATCATCCCTACCAATGTCTACAAATACATATATCGGCCGATGCCATGTCATGTAACCATATATGAACCTAAAATCATTTATTTGTTCCTTAGCTAGCAATTCCTTATAATCTAGCAAAGTTAGCATAAGATGTGGATCTGTTAGTAAGATCTCTGAATCCTATCACTTGTACCTAAGAAATGAACCTGGGATACCCTATACTAGGCTAAAATATTAGCATACCTTATCAAATGAGATAAACTCAACCTCCTCATCTTGCCTATTGAGTATCCATCTATATATCTATAGGGAGAGTGTCTACCTATTGCAACCTAGCCACATTTGAAACTACACATAAGGCCTCTAAGTAATGTCTCCTATCACTAGTGCACCTAGTGCACCCTTGAACCACTCCACATCATGAGTACCACCTCCTTTACCAGACATAACAAAATCACCCCTCCATCACATGAAGCCAATGATGAACTCTATCTATGTAAACCCTACCCATGGTAATCCAACTGGCCTTAGTACTCAAATATGCTCATAGGCATATCAATGAAGAACCATGTCAACACTAATGTCATACCTCTTATGGGCCTTGAACCCCCATGGTTCCTTGTATATCTGAACAAGAAAAACAAGAACCCAACTAAATATAGTTTAACCTAGTAATAGCTCGACCAACACCCCTAGTATAAAGTATGTTAACCTCCCGCTACTCAAATTGGGAAGTGAAAATAATGTAATAAGAATAATAAGCATGGTCATGAGTCTCCTCTCACCTAGATCCCTCCTATACAAAGCATTGTACTTGAAACCCCTAGAATGACATCTTACTTAATCATTATCATCCCCATACAAAATCTTGATGTAATCATCTTGATTTTCATGCTCTATATGGTAAATCACATTACCTCAAAATGGAAGTTGGGTGATCCTATGTATGTCCTTATGCAAGACAATCATCTCCCCAATCGGTAATAGGAAGGTGTTCATAGTAAGATCCCATATCTTGATGAGTGATATGACCATGGATATGTCCTAAGGCACATGTTGATAGTACCTCATATCTCCTAACCTAACCTATTCCATGTGGGCCCAATTGGCTAGGGTTATGCCCTACTGGATCTTTACAAAGATACATGACACTCGATCACACATCTATATCTACTCCCTAGCTTACACCAAGTTGAAAACATGACTTAGTCACTTACACTATTATTGTCTACCATACCCTTTAAGAAATAGACCCATTTTTTAATCCATCCTACCCATGTACCCATTACCCACTAAAATTTCCCTCCAAACCTACATCACCAACATATACCTAACACACAAACATTATATTTACTTAACCTAACTTTTTAAACACTTAGCAAAAAACCTTATCGACCATCGATGATAAGGCATCCTTTTTTCTAAGGATGTCGACCATTAATGGTTGACCCTATCGACCATTGATGATCATAGTGACCATCATGATTAGGTATCCTTTTTCTAAGGATGTTGACCATCAATGGTTGACCCTAACCATCGATGGTCACTATGGGTATTCCAAAGCTGGAATACCCAAACCTTATCTATCTTAAAACACACCCAAAATGTGAGAAAAACAACCAAATTTTCTACCCTAAATGCCTACCCAACCCAATTTACCTACCCACCCCACCAATTCCTAATTTTACCCATAGATTCACCTAAAACCTACCAAAACCCTACCTAGGGCATACAAATTAAAACCCACCCATTCTAACCTACCCTGACCTCCCAACCCAATGTATATGCATGAAATCACACCTATCTATAAATTTCATGATAACCCCTACCTCATTTTATGACCTTCATTGAGGAGTCAATCAAATACCTTCCCATCCTCATCTATACTTGTGTTCCTTATATACTAGCTAGTTTACTAGGTCAACTCTCTACCTCATCTAGCAATCTCTCACCTTATCAAGCAACTCCACCACTAAGCACCAAAAACTTAGAGATCAAATTCAAATAAGAAAAATTAATAATTGGTAAGAAATGATTCACTTTTCACTTTTACCCATCAAGTTTCTAGGGTTTCCACCTTGACCATCAATGGTCAAGGTAACCATCGATGGTCACCATTGAGAACCCTAAGCATCAATAGTCAGGATGCCCCACTTTATTGATTCCACCTAAGCATACCTATTTTTGGATAACTTAAACCATTTTTATCCACCCATAGAGACTACCTTATCCACCCACCTTGACCACCTTGTCTCTCACCATTGGTCTATTTCGGCCCAACTAGTGTGCATTTTACAACACTTTTTGCCTAGTGCTTTGATTATAGGGACAATATTACTATGTTGACCCTTTTTAAAATTTCACCACCTCACACTTAATTAACTCACTTGTGTCTTTTTAGGATCACTTCTTACCTTAGATACCCATGACACTTGAGCTATTTATGTTTTCCACAAAAGTACTTCCTACCTTGGATACTCATGGAAACACTAACCTTATCTAGAAGACTAACATATATACCTAGCCACCACACCTAAATATAATCATGTGGTATACTAGTCACTTGTATTTCTAACATGAACCTTTATTTTTACCAACTTGTCAACTTATTCTATGCACAATCTTGGCTATTGTACCTTTTATCACACTTTGCACGCTTGCTTACACTTTAGTGCCCAACATATCTTCTACCTTCATGATGTCCACCTTCATCATCACCTTCACGCACCTTATCAAAATTGTACTTGATTCTTCTTTACCTCATCACCTCCTAATTTAAGGGGGAATACCTTCTCCTATACTCAGGGCAACTGGACCTATGACTAGCATTGATTTTTATTTTTTAGCTAGTTGGTTTCAAGTTACATAATAAAAAGGGGAAAAATGTAGACAAAAAAAATCTGTACTGATTTAGAGTTAAGTTTAGAAAAAGTTTCCCAGTCATAGTGATACTAATTGCACAGTGTAGAGCTCGTTGAGAGCTTTCTGACACTTTTCACGGTTTGAAAAACGGACACCGTATGCAAAAGTTATAGGTTGTTGAAGTTCTAGTTTGACAGGTAAAATGTGGTGTCGCAAGATGACGTGTTGCAATGCAAATGTGACAAGTGGATCAATCAGGTGGTGACACGTGGTATTCAATAGGAGTTTGTAAAAAAATTTAGATTTTATATTTCAATGTATTTGAAATTGCATTTAAATTTCAATGTCCGTAGAAATCCCACCAATGAGGGATAATTGTTTTTACAATATTGTAATTATTCCTTGGTAATATTTTAAAATTACCAAGCATGCTATGGCAGACTTATCTTCCAAGTCAAAGTTGAGCCATAGACCTCAAGATTACATGCCATGAATTGGAAACCATGAGAAATACATGCCAAGTCTGAATACCTTGTGGAACGTGAGAAGAGGGCATGAAGATTAGCGAATAGGCTAAAGTTGGTACTTGAACCAACGTACCATGCTAAGTTGGTAACTTGAACCAATGAACCTAGGCTAATCTTGGTGCAACACCCAATAACCCATGCTAAACTTGGTGCACCTACCAATGTGTATGCTAAGTATGGTGCCTTGAGCCCACCAAAAGGTGGCATTGACATTATGTAAGCTGGCCGCCTCACTTTAAAAGTCATAAAGACATTTTGAATTTGCCAAATGTGGGATTAATAAGATAGCCCAAGTGCCCAAAAATAAAGGGATGAGACTTGAACCTGTGACTTCCCATGTAAAATGGATATGCCTTGACTACCTAAGTTATGGGTTGGGAAACAATATAAAAGGCATGCCCCTATATTTAAATTTAAGCTTCACAGGACTGTGCTTTTTTTATTAAGAGGCCGAGAGCTAGATGGAAGCTTGGAGATAGCTACCAAATGGAATTTTCTCCAATATCCAACCTTGTAGATAGTAATTAAGCCTTTTTAATTATGTTTTGTAATGAAAAAGAGAAGTATATTATTATTATTATTTGGATATACCAATAGTTTAAGTGAAGGGACCAAAGCAATTTCAGAAGGGGATTAAAGACTGAGGAAGGATTCCGTCTGACTGAGCTTTGAGTATATCAACGAGGTGGAGTTTTTGGATAGAGATCAGACTTGAGGAAAGTTGTGAAATATTTCAAATAATTTTTAAGCCATTTGTTGTGCAAATTTAATAGAAATGGTCCTCACTATTGGGTGGACCCAAAGATGTAGGCATTAAATGCCGAACTCTGTTATCAATGTCAGATGGTAATATTGTCTTATTTGCATGATTTTGATTCAATTTTCTGATTTTTAATTAATCAAAAATTACATACAATTTTTAAAATTAGATAAATTATGACATTTAATTTAAATCAAAATCTAATTTTATTGGTGAATGGAAGTTAATAGTCAATTGATGGTTCCAATCCAATTTGATAATCGAGAATACTTTTACCAAACATTTTACAAGTTCTTTTGAGTTTTTTTAAGAATTTTGTTAAGTTTGAGAAATTTATAATCTATAATTTTAAAACTTCACTTTGAGTTTATCAGTGGTGTTTATGGATCAAATTGGTATCAGAGCAATTAGAATGCAGGGTTTGCTTCTAGTTGTGTGTTGATAGTTGCTTCTAGAATAGTTGGATTATTGGTTTGTAGATTGATTATATTGCAGTGTGTAATGTGGAATCAGGTGTTTATAGGAAACCATGGGCAAGTTGTCATAGATTAAGGACATCAAAGATGAAAATGCAATCTTGAGATGCCATAAATTTGTACTTGAATTGTAAGTGGCAAAGTTAAAATCAGAGATCGAATCCAAGGATGAGCTCTTGATTAGATTGCAATGTGGCGAGTGTGAAAAGGTAAAGCCTTCAAATTTAGTTGCAAAAACCATGAGGGATTGTAGTGTAAGTTCTTCACCATAGGAATCTTCATCTTCTTCTACCATTTCATATTCAAATTTTAGTAATATTGTTTTTGGTGATTTTGAAAGATTCACTAAGGGCAAAGGATCTAAATTGTTATTTAAAATGGGTTATAATGGAGAAGGACTTGGTAGAGATATCCAAGGTATATCTAACCCAATTTAGGTTGAGCATAGACCTCTTAATGCAAGTTTGGGTTATACTAGTGTGCAGGTGGATGATGGAGAAGTTTCTTCCATGGCTAAAGGAAGATGATCTTCCAATAGCAAAGGTTCTAAGCCACTAGTTCAAAAGTGTAAAGGTAAAAGAGGTATTGAGATTCCACTTCTTGATTCTCACATTAAATCTTCTGATCCAATTGATACTTTTAAGAATTTTGGATATAATGTACAAAAGATAATGCAATCATTTCCATGCACTTTTTGTGGGATGAATAACCATAGTACTAAGACTTGTTAGAAACAAAATGCTTTGTTTAATCAGATTGCATGTTTCAAAGACCATTCTCATGTTAAGTTGGGAATTGGCAAAAGGGGACCCTCACCTAAGAAGGATGTTTACACTCATTGTAAAGTGAGTGGACATAGGATTGATAAATGTTTTAAGCTTCATTCATCTTCAAATTCAAGTAATGTTAAAACTAAGATGATTTACAAACCTCTCACTAAGGTTAATGAAGCTAATTCAATCCATAATGTAGTTGACAATACAACTCAGGATAAGGTAAAACCTACAAGTGAAAATCCATTTAAGAGGTTAAGTCAACAATTTTTTCAATTACATATGGCAAAGCCCAAATTGATAAAGTATGCAATTGATAATGAATCCATAGAGACAATCAATTTCACTAGGAAGAAAGAATTGGTTAAGTGGATTATCACTACATTATTTTTGCAAAGCATGGTAAGAATTCACCTAAGGGAATGAACAAGATTTGATATATGTAGATTAGAGTTGGTGGGAACACTTCAAGATAGGTTTACCATATGAAGTTTTTCAATTCTCACTTTTTAATAACTATAAGTTTTTGATCTCCATAATATATAGTATGGGTAGTCTAATAATGGATAAGACATTAACTCATTTGAAACAGTTGGGGATATAGCAGAGTGATGTTGTGAGTTGTTTCCTTATGGCATTTGACAGTTAGACTACTATTTTGAATGTATCTATTTTGGCACATAGATGTTTAGATGCATTTTTTAAGACCCTATGGGCATGTTTGGATGTTAGGCAATATACACTTTGTGTTGTTTACATTTGCTTAGCATATAAGTCCCATACTAGGAAATTGTATTGTAACATGTCCACAACATTTATTGTATGTTGTCAGCATTATAAACTTGTTTTAAAATTACATTGGGAATTGTTTCAATTATTGACAGTTCACCACTTTATAGGATGTGACATGGGCAGACAGTTTTGGTATGTTGTGATCAATTTATTAGCATTTGTAGATTCATTTACTCATACCATGTTTTAGGCATTTTTAGTTGAGTTGTGAATCATTTATTTTGCAAATGTTTATCTCTTGCTATGATTCGGTTTTGTGTGATGTGATGCAATAGACCAGTTATCAGTTTTCAGGAGATCGTAGACTTTTAGAGACCAAAATCTTCTTTTGTAGGGAGGTGTGATCCGGAGTTCAGTTCAAAAAAAAGTTTCCAAGTCATAATGAAACTAATTTCATAGTGTATATCTCGTTGAGAGCTTTTTGGCACTTTTCACAATTTGAAAAATGAACACCGTATGCAAAAGTTATAGGCTGTTGAAGTTCTGGTTTGATAGGTAAAATGTGGTGTCGCAAGATGATGTGTCATAATGTAAATGTGACAAGTGGACCAATCAGGTGGTGACATGTGGTAGTCAACAGGAGTCTATAGAAACTTCTAGATTTTATATTGCAATGTATTTTAAATTGCATTTAAATTGTAAAGTTCGTAGAAATCTCACCAATGAGGGATAATTATTTTTACAATATTGTAATTATTCCTTGGTAATATTTTAAAATTACCAAGCACGCCACATCAGACTTATCTTCCAAGTCAAAGCTGAGCCATAGACCTCAAGATTACATGCCATGCATTGGAAACCATGAGAAATACATGCCACGTCTGAATACCTCATGGAATGTGAGAAGAGTGCATGGAGATTAGCGAATAGGTTAATGTTGGTACTTGAACCAACATACAATGCTAAGTTGGTAATGTTGTTCCCAAAATCTATCACTTTATTTTGTGGGCAACATACCGACCATTTTGGTCCTGCAGACCAAAAACTCTCTCTTTTCTTTCTCAAAAATATTCAGAGCAATTAAGTTTTTCAAATATTCAAGCCTTTTCAGCAAAGGAAGTCACAGGTTCAACAAGCAGGCTTTCTTCAAAGGAAGTTCAAAACACTTGAGGCTTTTCCTTAGTATTTTGAGGATGGTTTAACACAAAGGTTTGATAAAAAGACTTAACAACGGGTTTAAACAATTAGAATGAACCAATTTGAACCGTTGAACCATTGAACCCCACCTTCGAAAGGTTTAAAGGTTCAATGAGTTCAAAGGTTCAACGACTTCGGTGGAATTAAAGAAAAGAAGGCTTCAAAGAGTGAAGATTGAACTATTGAATCATTGAACCTTGAACCAAAAAGAGTTCAAGGTTCAAAGGTTTAATGAGTTCAATAAGTTCAATGGACTTAGAAAATGAAAAGATCCAGAGAGTTTGAAGCTTCAAAGGATTCAAAGAAAGAGAATGAAACGTTAAACTTTGAACCAAAATGGTTCAAGGTTGAAAGGGTTCAAAGAGTTCAAAGTTTTAAAGGAAGCTTCAAGCAAATGAAGGAAGTAGAATATTCTAGAAAGAAGTTCAACAAAATGGTTCAACCAAAAGGTTCAAAGAAATGGTTCAACTGAAGAAGAAAAAATAGAGAAAACACAGCCCTTCACAAAACATTGAACCTTTGAACCATTGAACCTTTAAACCAAAAGAGTTCAAGATTTAAGGTTCAAAATGGTTCAAGCAACCAAGTGACCAATGATGTCCCTTTAGATGTCAAAATCAGGGTAATGAAATATCTATTGATTTTCAAAGATGCAAACCTAGGAACAAACTCAATGACTAGCCAAAGAAGGAGTCGAAGGAGCCATCAGAAAGCAAGAAGATAGCCTGAGAGCTCAGATCACCAAGGAAGAACCAAACGTGGAAAAGAAAGAGAGAACAACTATAGGAAATTTATAAATATCTATAGGAGAGTTATTTACAGTAGGTGGAATAGTCCACCAGGTGGACATCAGAGAGCGCAAACATTCAAAGGCATGACATATTTTTTTTACATTAAGTAAAGGCAAATAGACAATCGTGTAAGCATCATAAATAAGACCAGACAACCCATGCTTAGGAGGAGAATTTGAGATGATTCATAACACCAAAGTCAAGGCCAATGATATATATTCAAGGTATTCAATTAGCATGGGCCATTTTCATGAAAACAAGCGCCCAAGTCTTTCTTAGAATGTTATATATTGTAATCTCTCATTTTGTATAAGGGAGATCTCTCTGTTATTAGAAGCAAAAATCTGCCCAAATTAAAAGGCATTCTTGAGACTTTGAGCTCAGACTTTTAATCATATTTTGTCATTTGAATGAGAAAGCAAGTGACCTTTCAGACTTTGTGTTGAAATAGCTTGTGTTATCTAGGAAATTGTTCTTATGTCTATTTCCTAAATACAGTCTTGTCTATTTAATCAAATAAGCAGAACTAGTGGAAATAATCTAGAAAGTGTCATAAAGTTGACTATGGGAGACTTTGTGCTGCCATAACTATCTTCAGTCTGTTTGTTTTCTATTTCAGTGAAAATAATATTGGTGAGACTTTAAGCTCCCATTACCCTTCGTTATCTTTCACTTTGTTGTAGTTGAGGTGGAGACTTTGTGCTAAAACTCATTCTACTATGTTACTACATCCCAATCAGTGAGAGAAGCAATGAAAGACTTTGTGCTTTCATGGGTTTCTTGTGGTTACAGTTACAACCCAAGAAGTCTTCCTCTAGTTTTTTGAACATCATTTCTAAAAGAAGAGAAATGCCTTCAGCAATTACCTAAGATTTCTCCTTGTCCTTGTGAACATCATCTCTGAAAAGAGAGAGATGGATAGTGTTATCCCACCCCTGAGTGTATTTTTAGCTTATATTAGTTAGATTAGTTTACAGGGAACCTCCCCTACCTCATAGGGAACCTCCCCTTGATGAGAGGAGAGATTTATCTCATTTTACTATGGTAAATCTGCTTACTTTTCCATATAAATCTCCTTATGGTGAGGTTGATATACCTATTTTTTCATCAGTTAGCTAGTGACAAAATATTCACCTAATAGCTTTTTGGTGACTCCACTAGGGAAGAACATGTAGTTTGAAGCCTCAAGCTTCAAATTGAAGCAGTTTGAATTCTTTTCCATTTCCATTTTACACTCTAGTAGATCCACAATATACATGAAGCCAGAGAGCTCAAGGTATTGTTGATCATGTATTTGATTTTGTGCATAAAAATAACTTTGATCTTTCCCCTCCACAAACTCACCTTCAGTGAACCAAGAGTTTTCCTCCTACCAATGTCAGGTCTCCAATACTAGGGAAAGCTTCTCTTTCCTCTGCTAGCAGAGCTTTGTCTATACATACCCCACCAAGATTTATTATCCCTCTTTTCCATTGTCATATCATGGCAGCTCAAGGCCCATGGGGTAACACCTTTGGTCCCCTGAATCTAACTCCACCTCTACATGAACTACCTCGCAGTTCAAGGAAGAATTTCCCCAAATTTTATGGTGATGGGAGAGTTCATCTTGATGAACATATTACAACCTTCTACATATCCTGTGGTGTGATAGGTGTGGAGTATGAGGACATAACAGTCAAACTATTTGTAGAAACATTACAACGTGCTGTTGCAGACTAGTTCTATCATCTGGAAGTGCAAATTGTAACTAACTAGAAGACCCTTAAAGCCAAGTTTGAAGCAAGCTTCAATCTTGTAGAATATGTGCATGCCCTATTGGCTCAGCTCACACAAATGAAGAAAGAGCTTCATGAACCTATGAGAGACTTCATAGCCAAGTTTGACAAGCTGAGGAATAAGATTCCTATAATTACTCAAATAACACTTGAGAATCTCAAATGCTTCTTCATCAATTCTCAGCGTCCTAAAGTAAGTTTTTTATTGAGTCAGGATGGCCACATATACCTTGTTATAGCTCAAGATTTGGCCACTAAGGTCAAAGATGATCTCATCTTGGTAAGGAAGATAAGAAGAGATCCTAACAGAAGTAAATCTTCTTCATCTTCTAAATATTCTTCTTCAAGCACTACTAATCCTATGATGTAAAAACTAACAAATGAGTTGCTACTCAGTAAGAAAATGGCACAAGGGATGTCTGATCCTCCTTCATATCAAGATATACCAAGGAGGACATTTCCCAACCAATCATACCAAGGCAATGCTGCCAGGAATCAAGGGAAGCCAAATCATCTTCCTCCCCCACAGGGGAAGCTTGCCATCGAAGCAGCACTAGCTAACTCAGTAGTTGGTTATCATGAAGCTAAACATGATTCCTCTTTCTAACCTAAGTTTTATCAAGAAGATGATGCTAATATCTTCACATAAGGAGAAGAAGAATTAGCTGGTGACTCCAACATTGGTTTCCTAAATTAACAAGAAGAAGCTAGAAGCAAGTTAGAAGTATTTGATGGATCATATGTTGTATTTACTAGGTCCCATGACCAGTCAAGTCAACAAGCTGATAAGGGAAAAATAGGGGAAGAATCTCAACCAATAATTTCAATTGCTAAATGGGGGACCACTCTGCCTTTTCAATCAAAGGACCTAGTGATCACTAAAAAAGTAAGTACCTCAAATATTTCTTTTCCTTCTGCTTCAAATTCTCAGATCAGTACCACACCCCCAAGAAACTAGAAGGATGAACTACCTTCCCCTATTTTTAATTAATTTCAATCATTTGATATAATTGACCATGTTAAGAAGACTAAAATTCAAATAGCTGAGTTTGAATTCTTGTAATCCAACCTTGGGCAGTTAGATAGGTTAGTTCAATGCATCAAGAATAAAACTATCCCTACATGACAAGATACTTCAAAAGTAACTCCTGGTCCCCCCAAGAACACATCCACCCAAGATAATCTTGTGATTAATCCTTCAGTTTCCCCTAGGAAAATAGATCATTTTATGTTTCCCTGTTGATAAACGGTCATCAACTGAACAATTGCATTATAGACTCAGGTGGTTCTAACAATGTCATACCTACCAAAGTGGCAGACTCTCTTGGTCTCACACTGATTAAGATCTAGGGTAGATGTTTCTCCAAAGAAAAAAAATAAGTGCCTTTGTTGGGACAAATCAAAGATGCTCAATTTACGTTTGTGGCTTTTTCAGATAAGAGAATCAAAATGATAGTCCTGGTGGCTAACGTTTCAGCCTCCTATGTCATTCTGCTTAGATAAAATTTATGAAAGGATGTTGGTGGAGAATTAAGCATGGACCTATCTAAGGCAAGGATACCTGTGAAGGGCATCATGCAAAGGATACTTCTTGAGAAGGAGTCAAATTATATTGTCACCCAAATGTTAGCCCTTGAAGCTCAAATTTTGTTTGAGTCTTCAAGCATAGGTAATTAGTTTTTATCTACTGAAGATGTTACTATTTTAGTAGACAAAGGCTTACTAAGTGATAATCCAAAAAATTTAGATAAGGATTTAGAAAAATTGGTAGGGCATAGTACACATGAAAAGGGATCTTCCCTTCTTGATGAAGAAAAATCTGAAATAAGATCAAATTTTGATTATGTTGGAATTCTGGAATTTGATGGTAGCAATTCTTCTACTGGTTCTAGAGCTGGAGTTGTTTTAATATCTCCTCAAGGAGATATTTTCCCCTATGCATATAAGTTGTAGTTTAGTAATACTATCAACACTACTGAATATGAATCACTGCTACTCAATTTAAAGGCTACTCAAGATAAAGGTGTTAACATATTTCATGCCAAAGGAGACTCTAAACTGGTGGTTTGTCAGGTGAGGAACTTGTATCAAACTAAGAATGAGAGATTATGACATTATCACAATCTGGTGTGGGACTGCATTGAAAGCTTTGATGTTTTTAATATTTTTGCCATGCCTAGAGAATTTAATAGTCGAGCAGATTTGTTGGCCATCTCCACAACTCTCTTGGTCCCTCACCAAGTTTTAAAGAAAATAGGTACACTATCGAGTTGGTTTTTTGACCAAGTGTACCTGGTAATGCTGACCATTGGCAGGTGTTCAATAACAATAACCAAATCATTACTTTTTTGGAATAGATGGATAGCTTTGAAAAGCTTCATTTTAAAGGTAGTGAATCTCCATCGCAGGAATCAGCTCTGGAAACAAATTCAAAAGCTGATGAAGAGTTCCTTCAACTCAAATGAAATAAAATTCCTAAAGGATTAGTTTCTCTTGAAAAACTTTTTGACAAGCATGATAGGTTTATCAAGGAAAAATAAATGGATTCAAAACCCTCCAAGGATTTTGATCAAATCAATTTGAGTATAGAAGACAATCTAAAAATGGTCAACATTGGGAATTGTTATACCCCTGATGAAAAACTCAAATTTATCACTCTGCTTCACCATTACATTGATTTTTTGGCATACTCTTATGATGATCTAAAATCTCTCAAACTTGAATAAATCTAGCATGAAATTCCTCTCAATATTGGGTCGTTGCCTCACAAGCAGAAGCAAAGGCAGTACAACCCCAAGATATCAGGCACAATTTTGTCTGAGATACAGAAAATGCTGAATGCAAGAATTATTTTCCCAATCCATCATTCCACTTGGATTACAAACATAGTCCCTGTGAGAAAGAAGAATGGAGAAATTTGCATGTGTGTTGATTTCAGAAATCTAAATTAGTCATCTTTAAAGGATAACTATCCCCTGCCCACAATGGATCAGCTATTGCAGACAGTGACTGGTGATGAGATGTTATCAATGCTAGATGGCTTTTTGAGATATAATCAAGTGGAAGTTGGCAAAGTAGACTAGCATAAGACTAATTTCACAACACCTTGGGGCACTTTTGTATATTGCAGAATGCCTTTTGGCTTGATCAATGCTAGCACCACTTTCCAAATAGCGATGGATCTTACTTTCAAAAATGAAATGGGGAAATTCATTGTGGTATACCTTGATGACTTGACAATCTTTTTTAAACATTGTCCTGATCATGTGCATCATCTACAATAAGTGTTGGAGTGATGTAGGCAAAATGTAATTTTTCTTAGTCCCAAGAAATCTATTTTTAGGGTTACAAAAGGTAGACTTCTCAAACACACTGTATCCTGATAAGGCATAAAGATCGACCCAAAAAGGGTCAAATCCATTCAAGAGCTTGCTCTTCTTGCTAGTAAGATCGTAGTCCACTCTTTATTTGGAAAGGTAAATTTTTTGTGAAGGTTCATCCCTGAATTCATAGAGAAGACTTGCCACATTGTCAACATAATGAAAGGCAAAGCCACTTTTAACTGGACGGAAGGAGGCAAGTCAGCATTTCAAGACATCAATGAAACTATCGCACATGCCCCAATTCTAGTTTGTCCTAATTATGATAAAGACTTCATGATATATAGCTATGCTTCTAAACACACGCTTTTAGCCATTTTGGTTCAATAGAATAAAGAAGGTGTGGAATATTCCATATCTTTCATGAGTTATCCTCTCAAAGCTCATGAGCTAAAGTATTCAAACATGGAGAAGCATGCTTATGTTGTGGTAAAGGTGGTAAAGCACTTTCATTTTTACATCATGAACTCACACACTATTGCTCTAGTCCCTGATACAACAGTGAAGTCCATACTAACTCAGCAGGAGTTTAGAACCAAAAGGGGTAATTGGATTGCTAAAATTTAAGAGTTTGATCTGGTTATCAAACTAACAAAACTTGTGTGGGGAAAGGGTCTCTACCAATTAATTGTTGATAACATATCAGAAGAAATAGCGCATGAAGAAATAGAAGTTGAAGACACGCCGAAAGTTCTCTTTGTCACCACTACGAATGAGTGGTATTCAAATATTGTTCATTTCCTTATCTATGGTGTCTTGCTCACCTATCTCGTAAAGAAAAGAGAATTTTTAAGTTGAAAGATACCAACTTTGTCCTGTGAGACAGTGGTCTGTATAAGAGGAACCTTGATGGGGTATTCCTTCACTGCATGGATAAAGTGTAGCAGAACAAACTTTTGGAGTCCTTCCACAATTTGGCTTGTGGAGGACATTTTTATTCACCTGTGACTGCTCATAAGATTCTATGAGCCAGGTATTATTGGCCTACTCTATTTCAAGATGCATAAAAATGGGTACGTAGATGTGAACTATGTCAACAGTTTGTTGGAAGACCCAAATTGGCTGCATTACCTCTCAAACTAGTAGTAATTGAAGAGTCGTTTCAATAGTGGGGTATTAATTTCATTGTCACTGTAAACTCATCTTTGAGCGCTGGACATGATTATGTTCTTATAGCCACATACTACTTTACTAAGTGGGTGGAAGCCATCCCAATTAAGCATGTTACTTCGGAAGTGGTATGTAATTTTTTTAAGGAAAATATTATTTTCAGGTTTGGGGTCTTGACCAAGATTTTAACAGACAATGCAACCTGTTTCTCTTCTCATGAGATTACCCAATTTTGCTACAATTATGAGATTATCCTCTCCCACTCCTCTGACTATTATCTATAAGGAAATGGTCAAGCAGAATCAAACAATAAGAACCTCGTGACCGTTATTAAGAAGTTGGTAGATGCTAATCAGAGAACCTGGCATAAAGCATTATTTGGTGCCTTATGGGCAGACAAGATTTTACCCAAGAGGGCAATAGGTATGTCACCATTTCAAATTCTGTATGGTCTTAATGTAGAGATACCAATCACCCTAGAATTACCAACATTAAAGTTAGCAAAGGCAGTAGAAGATTCAACTTATGAAAGTTCCATCACTAAGAGGATCATGTACTTGACTGAACTTAATGAGCAACAAACTATGGTGGTGGACCGAATTGCTATGCATCAAAGTTTGGTGAAGAGACTCTTCGACCAAAAAGCAAAGATATATGATTTTTAGATTAGAGATCAAGTCTTGTTGTGGGACAAGAGGAGAGAACCAAAAAGAATACATGGAAAATTGGATTCCCTATGGAGAGGCCCATTTTCCATTCATTGTTTAAATCGTGAAAATAGTTTCTTACTGAAATATCAAGATGGAACACCATTCACTCTACCTCACAGTGGGTAGCATCTAAAGCACTTCAATCCTTGAAGTATCAGATAAGTCCAGTTGTACATATGAATAATTTTGTATAGTTTTTCTTTGTTTTGTGTTTTTCATTTGTTTTTGGCATCTTTATTTTTGGGTAGCATGAATATGTAGCCCAATGGAATAAGTGAAGGCATTGAGATTATGGTTTCTACTTTCAACTATTTCAAAATTTTAATCAATGGAAGCTCCCCAACTGGAGCTAGTTTTTGTTCTCAAAATCTGTCACTTACTTTTGTGGGCAACATACTGACCATTTTGGTCCTACAGACCAAAAAATCTCTCTTTTCTTTCTCAAAAATATTTTGAACAGTTAAGTTTTTCAAATATTCAATCCTTTTTAGCAAAAGAAGTCACAGGTTCAATAGGTAGGCTTTCTTCAAAGGAAGTTCAAAACACTTGAGGCTTTTCTTTAGTGTTTTGAGGATGGTTCAATGTAAAGGTTTGATCAAAAGACTTAACAATGGGCTTTAAATAATTGGAATGAACCACTTTGAACCGTTGAACCATTGAACCCTGCCTTCGAAAGGTTCAAAAGTTCAACAAGTTCAAAGGTTCAATGACTTCGATGGACTTAAAGAAAAGAAGGCTTCGAAGAGGGAAGATTAAACTGTTAAACCGTTGAACCTTAAACCAAAAAGAGTTCAAGGTTCAATGAGTTCAATAAATTTAATAGACTTAAAAAATGAAAAGATCCAGAGAGTTCGAAGCTTCAAAGGATTCAAAGAAAGAGAATGAATCGTTAAAATTTAAAATGAAATGGTTCAAGGTTCAAAGGGTTCAAAGTTTGAAAGGAAGCTTTGAGCGAATGAAGGAAGTAGAAGATTATAGAAAAAAGTTAAACAAGATGGTTCAACCAAAGGGTTCAAAAAAATGGTTCAACCGAAGAAGAAAAAAGAGAGAAAACGTGGCCCTTCACAAAACATTGAACCTTTGAACCATTGAACCTTTGAACCAAAAGAGTTCAAGGTTCAAGGTTCAAAATGGTTCAAGCAACCAAGTGAGCAATGATGTCCCTACAGACATCAAATTTAGGGTAATGAAATATCTATTAATTTTCAAAGATGCAGACCTAGGAATAAACTCAGCAACTAGCCAAAGAAGGAGCTGAAGGAGCCATCAGAAAATGAGAAGATATCCTGAGAGCTCAGATCACCAAGGAAGAACCAAACATGGCAAGGAAAGAGAGAACAACTATAGGAAATTTAGAAATATGTGTAGAAGAGTTATTTATAGTAGGTGGAACAGTCCACCAGGTGGACATCAGAGAGTGCAAATATTTAAAGGTATGGCCTATTTTTTTTGCATTAAGTAAAGGCAAATGGATAGCTGTGTAAGCATCATAAAGAAGACTAGACAACCCATGCTTAGGAGGAGACATTTGAGATGATTCAGAATGCCAAAGTCAAGGCCGATGACTTGTTTTAGCATGGCCCTTTCACAGATATTCAAGGCATTCAATTCAGCATGGGCCATTTTCATGAAAACAATCACCCTAGTCTTTCTTGGAATGCTATATATTGTAATCTCCCATTTTGTATAAGGGAGATCTCTCTATTATAGAAGAAAAACTCTGCCCAGATTGAAAGGCATTCTTGAGACTTTGAGCTTAGACTGTTAATCATATTTTGTCATTTGAATGAGAAAGCAAGTGACCTTTTAGACTGTGTTGAAATAGCTTGTGTTATCTAAGAAATTGTTCTTATGTCTATTTCCTAAATACAGTCTTGTCTATTTAATCAAATAAGTAGAACTAGTGGAAATAATCTAGAAGGTGTCCTGAAGCCAACTATGAGAGACTTTGTGTTTCCATAACTGTCTTTAATCTATTTGTTTTCTATTTCAATGAAAAATATATTGGTGAGAATTTGAGCTCCCATTACCCTTAGTTATCTTTCACTTTGTTGTAGTTGAGGTGGAGACTTTGTGCTACATTTCAATCTACTGTGTTACTGTGTCCTGATTAGTGAAAGAAGAAATGAAAGACTTTGTGCTTTCATGAGTTTCTTGTGGTTACAGTTACAACCTAGGAAGTCTTCCTCTACTTTTTTGAACATCATTTCTGAAAGAAGAGAAATGCATTCAACAATTACCTAGGATTTCTCCTTGTCCTTATGAACATCATCTCTAAAAAAAGAGAGATGGATGGTGTTATCCCACCCTTGAGTGTATTTTTAGCTTATATTAGTTATAGTAGTTTACAGGGAACCTCCCCTTGATGAGAGGAGAGATTTATCTCATTTTTATATGGTAAACCTACACACTTTGCCATATAAATCTCCTTATGCTGAGGTTGATATACTTATTTTGTCATCAGTTATCTGGTTACAAAATATTCACCTAACAGGTAACTTGAACCAATGAACTCAGGCTAAGATTGGTGCAACACCCAACAACCCATGCTAAACTTGGCACACCTACCAAAATGTATGCTAAGTATGGCACCTTGAACCCACTAAAAGGGGGCATTGACATTATATAAGCTGGCTGCCTCACTTTAAAAGTCATAAAGATGTTTTGAATTTGCCAAATGTGGGATTAATAAGATAGCTCAAGCGCCCAAAAAGAAAGGGATGAGACTTGAACCTATGACTTCACATATAAAAGGGATATGCCTTGACCACCCAAGATATGGGCTGGGAAACAATATAAAAATCATGAATCTGTATTTAAATTTAAGCTTTGCAAGACTATGTTTTTTTATTAAGAGGCCGAGAGCTAGATGGAAGCTTGGAGATAGCTACCAAATGGAATTTTCTCCAATATCTGACCTTGTACATAGTAAGCCTTTTTAATTATGTTTTGTAATTAAAAAGAGAAGTATATTATTATTATTTGGATATACCAATAGTTTAAGTGAAGGGACCAAAGCAATTTCAGAAAGGGATTAAAGACTGAGGAAGGATTTCGTGTGACCGAGCTTTGAGTATATCAGCAACATGGAGAATTGGATAGAGATCAGACCTAAGGGAAGTTATGTAGTGTTTCAAATAATTTGTAAGCCATTTGTTTCACAAATTTAATAGAAATGGTCCTCACTATTGGGTGGACTCAGAGACATAGGCATTAAATGCTGAACTCTGTTATCAATATCAGAGGGTAATATTGTCTTATTTGCATGATTTTGATTCAGTTTTTTTATTTTTAATTAGTCAAGAATTACATGTAATTTTTAAAATTAGAAAAATTATGACATTTGATTTAAATCAAAATTTGGTTTTATTGGTGAATGGAAGTTAATAGTCAATTAACGGTTCTAATCCAATTTCGATAATCGAGAATACTTTTGCCAAATATTTTGCAAGTTCTTTTGATTATTTTTGAGAATTTTGTTAAGTTTGAGAAATTAAGAATTCATAATTTTAAAACTTCACTTTGAGTTTGTCAGTGGTGTTTATGGATCATGCACACTATGATTCTAAATGTTGTAGTTTCCCTCGACCACCTTAGGACTCCCTTATGACTGATCTGACCTTATAAACCCTAACCCAACCTAACCCATAATTATTTTGATTAAACTAGATTAAACCTAGTTTTTACCTATTTTAACCCTTCACCCTCGACCATCGATGGTCAGGTTAACCACACAATCACATTGAATATGGATGGTTAGGGTCTACCTCCTCAACCACTAACATGCAAACTCACCTGCCTTACTTTTCTAAAAATAACTTATCCTCATCCATGCACAATCCATTGTATGAAATATTTATAATTATAAGGCCTAGTTCACATCTTGTTGTAACTCTCTAGCCTTGCCTATAAGAAGAGAGGAGTAGGATTGTGTAAAATGTGGGGAAATATACAATTGTTATCAAAAACTTATGCATCTAAAATTCTCTTTTTGTAGGTAATATTCATCATTAATTAAACAAACCAATTACTACATCAAAGAGAGAACTTCCCATCATAACTCCACTAAAGCACCAAGTACCATTACTATATCAGAATCATACCAAACTCTATTAATGAGTCAACCACCTCAAACACTCACCCAATTCACTTTCTATAAGATAAGTATTTGGTTTTTAATATTCCATCACTTTATTTGCTTTTTATTATTAGCCTAGAACCTTCCCAACTCCTAGAATATCACTTTGTGATCTCATCAATCAACCTCTTTACCAACCTAAATCTATATACAATAACCATCGATGGTTGTCTCAACTGTCGATGGTCTATCCAACTGCTGATGGTCACCTTGACCACCAACAATAAACTTAACCACTGATGGTTTGCCCAACCATTGATGGTCATTATGGTAGTAAAAACTAACAAGATATTTTCATCTATGTACCCCCAACCAAACTTGATTCTTTGTGTCCCTTCCTATTCACAAACCCCTTTTTGATTTTCTAAAGCATATCTCAACCATCTAGTACTAGTATTAATTAGTTAATCACTATCCTAATCATTTCTAATCTATTTCTTAGCAACAATTATTGTGTTCAATTTTAGTATCTTTTGATTATTTATGCAAGTACCTTCTATTATATTTTATAAACTTAATTATTTAAAATGTGTGGATTGATATCCATTAAGGTAGCTCTTGCTTCTAGGATCTATTTATCATTAGGTAATCCAATCAACTATTTGTCCAACAAATAAATTTTCTTTAGTGCTTTCTTATCTGCAAGTCATCCTTCCAAGCTAAAGAGGAGCTCTTCACAATCTTCTGATTCATGTGTATATAATCAAACAAGTTTTTTAACCATATATGTACTTATTTTATTCCTTTTCCATTTTGTAATAATAATAAGGAAAAATTTACAAAAACACCATGTTCCCAGATTTAGGCCTATAAATTTTGATGAAATGGAAAGTTATCTTAATGAGGTGCCAAATGAAGTTAGGAAATGCCTCCCAAAGTTTCAACGGAACAATGTAGTGAGGGTGATCAACACTTGAGGGATTTTCACAATATCATTGAAGACTATAAGGCTGAGCATGAGGATGTGCACATTAAGCTATTTATGTAGCATTAGAGGAAGATGCTCATGAATGGTTTAACTCCCTTCTCGTTGGATGCATTGATTTATGGGAAGAAATGCAAAATGTTTTTAGAATTCAGTATGGTACTAGGATTGACCCAAGTTTCTTCTTGGATGAATTTGAAAACATCAAGAAGAAACCTAATGAGTGTGTTCAAGACTTCAATACATGGTTTAAAAAATTTATGATGTGGCTTCTCAAAAACATTAGATCTAGTGATAAAGCATTCTTAATAAAGTATTGTGATGCATTTGATAAAAAGGCTATAAAATTCTTGAAGGATAAGGCTCCTACTAACATGTGGTTAGCATTCAATATGTCCATCCAAATTGAGAGCAACACAAAGGTTTTGGGAAAGCCCATGAACAAGAGGGCTGATGTGAAATTGGTCGATCCTGAAAAGACATAGTCCATAAAAGTTGCCAACCTTGAGGATACTATTAAAAATTTAGTCTCCACCATTAAATAAATGTCATACAAGCTGGCTAGAGCTGAAAATGGGGTCCCTCATGTGTCTACCAGTTATGTGAGAGATCCAAATCCAAATCAAGCAAAAGGAAGGCCTGATTTCCACCATTGAGATAATGGTAAAGGGAAGAGGCTTGTATGTGAAGAAAGAATGGAGAGAAACTAGAACAGAGGGACTAGAAAATAGGTGCCTAATCTATTAAACATCAAGGTAAATGCTATGAATTCTGATTTAGACATTGATTGGTATGACAATTGATTCCTTCCACACCTTCCATGTGATATCACTGAATAGATTGATGAAGATTCAGATGAATCTGAATATGTATCATCCAAATATGAGATATTTATGTTTGATTGTCAAAGTTCTCAAAGTGAATCAACTGCCTCCATGGAATTGATGAATGATACTATAGTTGATAAGTTTTAGAGCATGGTCAAAATGGAGAGTGTCCTAACTTTTAACTTTGCTTATGATGTCAATATGGCATAAGTTTATGAATTTATCATTCATGATTTTGATCTCTTATGCTCTATGATGATTAAGAAACATCATGAGGGAATTTCATCAGTTGAGGATAGGTAGTTGTTAATTAATGCAATAATTTCTCAAAAGAAGGAATATAACTTGAGAAGTAAGAAACTAGGTGTCATTGGTAAAAAAACTATCCCTATAAATCTAAAGGTAGGGAATGTAAGAAAGGAAGCAAAGAAAGATACAAAAATCTTAGAGGCTTCCAAGATAGGACCCGTGTCATAATCTACTAAGGCTAGAGGTGCTCCTACTAAGAGAAATAGAACAACCATATTATCTAGTATCCCTAAGGGTATTAATGAGTTTAAAAAAAATCCACCTTTGAAGGCTATTGTTAAAGATTCAAATCTTCCCCATCCTACTCCACTTCAGACCTTGAGTTTCTGTATTCTAGCTAAAGGTGTTGCTACCATTCTACCAAATACATCTCTTCCTTAGTATAGTGTGTGTGATATGGCTCAGGTGCTGATTCAAAAAATGGTCACTGTGCCACTTGTTGAGTTATTGTGAATACCTGAACATAGGAAGAGGGCATTTGAATATTTAGAATTTGGTGAGAAATTAACTACAAATGAAATTGAGTTATATCAAACACACCTAGAATAAGATGAGGAATTAGAAGAGGTTGTTGAACCCACTCTAGAGGTCTATTTGGGGACGGCACTTGTAGAAAGTTAGCTAAATATGGATCCATTTTATAAAACCCTATTGATCAATGGTCTGATTGCTCACAACTACATGTTTGATTCTAGTGATTCTTGAAATGTGATGCCTTTAGGTGTCCTCAATGTGCTTAGAGTTAAAATTATGTTAGCCTTTAGCAAGTGTTATGCCATGAGCTCATGAGAGGTTCCAGTTGTTGGATAAGTCAAGGGGTTGGTGGTACAATTGGAAATACATCCAATAAAGTATTTAAATATGAGTGTGGTAGTCATAGACTTCCTACCTAAGTGGGAGATGCTACTATCATGTAAATGGGATACTCGTATGGGTAGAAGTGTGTAGATAAACTCTTCCTATACCACCATTCCTTTGGAGGGTAATATAGTCAAATTTTATAGAGATCCAAAGATGTTACATATGATTGAAGATATAAAACATGCTCTAAATGAAGTGTTCTACATTAATGTTGACTTGGGGAACTTTGTTGGGAATATTGATAATAGTGAATAGCCTGTTATTCTTGATGTTGAACCTAACAAAGAAAGTGTTGTTTGGAGGATGTGATTCGATGGGGCTTGCCCCAGTCTTGGAAATGGAGATGGGGTTATATTTTACACCTATAATGGTAAATGTTTCATGTTTTCTTTTTAGTTGTCCTTTGAGTGCACTAACAATACTTCTGAGTATGAGGCACTCTTGCTTGGTTTAAGAATTGCTTGTGAATATAGAATTAAAAGTTTGATTATCAAGGGTGATTTTGAGTTAGTGGTTAAGAAGATCTGCAATGCTTATACCACCAAGAATAAAAGGTTAAAAAAAAATAAGAATGTTGTTTGGGATTTGCTTGAATTATTTGATGCATTCAACATTTGTTATCATGGTAGGATATTTAACCAAGAAGATGACAAACTTGTAGGGTTAGGTGCTTAGTTTGATAGTGAAAATATGAGCCTTCATTGTTAGTACCAAGTGGATGTTATTTTTCATCTTTCAATCCCAAAAAATGTTCATCATTGGAAGATCTTTGATAATCATGATGAAATCAGAAGGTTACTAAATTGTGAGGCTGATTTCCATGTTCAACTCATAGACCTGGAGTCTATGGTTCAGGTTTGTGATGGGAAATAAACCTTGTTTGGGAAGGACATTATTCATCTAAAAACAAATATGATCCCAAGGGGATTGGTGAGATTGGATGTGTCTTTTGATAGAGATAATAAAATAAAATCAAGGGACTCATTTATTTCAAAGGACATGACTGAGTGCAACTTAAGTTCTCATGAGAATCCAAGGAAGGTTTTGTTGGGTACTCATCTAAGTGAAACTAAGAATAAATCTTACATGCAGCTACTAAGGAAGTATCAAGATTGTCTTGCATGGTCTTATTCTGAGCTAAAAGCATATAGGGAAAATTTGTTCTAGCATGCCATCCTATTACATCTTAATAACAAGACTTTTAGGCAAAAATAAAGACCCATTAACCCCATCTTGGACACCAAGATAAGGGATGAATTAAAGAAGCTGAGCGATTGTGGAATCATTTATCCCATTAGGTATTCATCATGGGTGGTGAATTTAGTCCTTGTGCGTGAAAATAATAGTGACATCTGCTTATTTATGGATTTTAGAAATTTGAATAAAGATTATTTAAAAGATAGTCATCCCCTACCCAACATGACTAACCTACTATAAAGTGTTATCATATCAACAATGTTGTCCACATTAGATGGTTTCTCAAGGTATAACTAATTTGTGGTAAATAAATTCAATAGATCTAAGAGCACATTCACAATGCCTTGGGTTACATATGTATATATGAGGATGCCTTTTAGGTTAATGAATGTTAGTGAAATATTATATCAAGCTATAGATGTCACTTTTGTAGGGATAATCAACCAATTCATTGATATTTATCAGGATGACATTACTATATACTCCAATATTAGAGAAGAACATTTAAAGCATCTAAAAAGGGTGTTGATTAGATGCGGGGATTTTGGCATTTCACTTAACCCAAAAAAATGCCACTTTGGACTACAAAAGGCCAAGTTGCTGGGACATATAGTGTCCAAAGATGGTGTCATGATTTATCTCGAGAGGGTATAAGCCATTGACAAAGTTTTTATCTCGTAGTCTAAGAAAAAACTTCAATCTTTCTTTAAACAAATTAACTTTGTAAAGAGGTTTGTCACCAATTTTGTAGAGATTACTTTGCCTGTTACTTCTATGTTGAAGAAGGACTAGACCATCAAAAAGGAGAAGGCCATTCAAGCATTCAATAACATTAAGGGAACTTTAAAGTCTACTCCTATCTTGGCTAGACTTAATTACACAAAGTCATTCCATATATTATCTTTTAAATTATATAATATTGTTTATGTTGTCCTACTGCAAAAGAATGAAGATGGTCATGATAAACCCATATATTTATTTAGAAAATCTATGCAAGGTCTTGAAATAAACTATACCATTATGCAGAAATAGGATTTCACTCTTTTGAAAGATCTCAAGACGTTCATGCCTTATATTTTGAGTTTAAAGATTATTGCTTATGTCATATATACCATGGTGAAGGACATCTTGACTCAGACTGATGTACCCAACAAGAGATGTAGGTGGGTCAACAAGTTACAAGAGTATGACAAGGGTATTCAAACCACCAAGTTATTAAGTGGGATGGGTGTAGCTAAGCTTATGGATGAAACTAATTTGTAAGATATTGAGGAAACACTACTATTTTTAATGTTGATAATTCCTTAAGTCAATTTAACATGTCTCTATGGTATAGAGATATTGTCTATTACTTGCAAAGTATGAACTATCCCCCTAACTTGGATAAGAATCAAAGAACTCTCAAGCTTGTTTCCCAAAAATATCTCTTGACTGAGAATGGATTAGCATGGAAAAGTATAGATGGGGTTCTCCTAAGATGTGCACTAGAAGAACAAACTACTGACCTAATTGAATATTTCCATAGTGGAGTGTGTGGTGTCCATTTTGTGCCTAAGGTTACAACTCACAAAATTTTGAGAGCTAGTTATTGGTGGCCATTATTGTTCAAGGATGTTGCTCAGATGGTTTGAAAGTATGAGAAGTGTTATTGCTTTGTTGGGATGATGAAAGCTTTAAGATCTCTTCTTTTGTAACTTGTGATGATTGAAGGCCCATTTAGACAATGGGGAATGGATTTCATTAGAGAAATTATGGATTCATTAAGTGTTGGAAATAGATGGATACTAGTTACAACTGAATACTTGATGAAATGGGTTGAAATGGTCCGTACAAAGAAAGCAACACACCAGGTAGTTATGGATTTTTTATTGAATTAGATTATTTATAGATTTGGTGTGATTATTAAAATTATTGATGACAATGCCATGAGATTCAAAAGAAAACCTTTAGTGACATTGTGCAAAGAGTATGGGGTTGAATTGACATATGATTTCAATTACAACCCTCAAGGTAATGGATATCTTTGGCATGCATATGAGAAGGGAAGCTATCCAAAAGATTCTAAATTTTCCATCAATTAATAGAAAAGATTTTTCAAGTAGTTCCACATAATGACAAAATCTATTTGGATTCTCAAGCGAATATCCTTCTTCTAGCTCATGTGACAGGCATTTTCAACCAAGAGATCAAAGATTTTATTGCACATCTTCAACATTCCTTCTAAATTCAGTTAGAACAATGATTTTTCTTACAAATGGGTGAAGATCTCAGGTGTGAAAAAGGGCATATTCTATTTGGAAGCATCTTGGTAAAATTGAAAGTTTGTTTTGTAATTTTTGAGATTTGCAACCCATAGTTCTAGATTTAAAAATTTATAAATAGAAAGCTTTTATTTTATTCAGGGGATGGGTTAGACATTGTGTTAGTTGTTGTTGGTCACCATTTTAGGTGTTCAATTTCTATAAGTCTAGGTTTTACAAAAATGTTTCTAGGATCAATTGCTGAGTGTAGATCTTGTCTCCCTTGCTAAGGTGGTTACAGCTTTACAACCATTAGTGATCTTTAAGAGTTTCTTTATATCTCCCTTGTCAAAATAGAAATCTCACCATGATTATCCCAATGACAAAATTTTGAAGTATTGATGTCTATAATATTTATTTATTTATGCTAATGAAAATGCTTATGGTTCTTTGTTATTTCTTGTTGATGAAGTTTAGTGATCTATTTTATAAATATTGTTAACTAAATATTTGATTTTATGTTCATAACTAATTATCATTTTGAGCATGGATCTAGGTTATAAAACCCTTTCTACACTATTTTAGAATTTGTTGTTGAATAACTTGTTAGGGCACCCTAGGTTTATGGATTCAATAGAGAAAGGAATTTGAAATATTATTTTTAGTGTATATTCTAGTCTCTCAGAGATAATTTATTATTTACCATTATATTTCATTTGAAATTATTTCTACATCTTTAACAATAAATATTGTCAAGAAATACTACAAGACACCCTACTGTTTAGAAGCCACCAACAGACCGCCCTTTATATTATAGTTATCTAACTATTATATCCTATCCTATCCTAAAAATAATATACCCTATTGTATACTATAAGTGTTATTTGCCTTGAAAATGCATAAGATCTTATATATTTGAAATGTGTTTATAGTTTATACTTTAAATTTTAGTGTTGTAGTTTTACATTCAACCCCTATTGATTGAATATTTTATAGAATGAAGATTGTAATCATTTCCTCATATATTTTCAGTAGCTTGTATATGAATTAGAGAATTTGTGCATTTCATGCAACAACCCTTCATGGGTGAATTTTGAAAACTTGGTTATGCCCTGGTCATATTTATTCCTTGTGCCAATAATCCCCATGGAGGTTGAACTGTAAAATCTCTCCATGTGAGAAAGCTACCGCTTAGGTCCTATCACATTGGTTTAGGTAGAGATAAAAGTAGTAGGGAGCTAACCATACCCTATATAGTTACCTCTTAGTCATTTTCTACATTTGGTCCATTCTTGATGCCAAACCCTTCCCTGACTATAAAGACATACTAACTGGTTTTTCATCATTGCTTACCATTTTATCTCAAGTGTGTAAGGATGAGTGTACAAGGTGTACAAATATGAAATAATACTAAAATAACACAAATTTGGAAGCATATAAGAATAAGTGGGGTGAATAGCTAAATTTTGTCTTATGGGCTGATAGGAATACTATTAAGAGAGCTATAGGTAGAAGCCATTTTGAGCTTATTTATAGAACTCAAGTAGTTTTGCTTATGAATTTACAGATGCCTACCTATTAGTTCATGCAATAATTAGAGGATGATGAGTAGATCAACCACTATGAAAGCAAGATGAACCAGATTATTGATCTTGATGGAATTCAAAGACAAGCTCATGAAAGACACTTAAAGTTCAAGGAAAAGCTGAAGAAGATATTTGATAGGAAGGTCACTCCAATAAATTTCTAAGTAGTTGATATGGTTCTACTCTAGGATAGCAGGCATGAAGAGAAAGGAAAACATGGAAAATTTTATACCTTGTGGATGGGTCTCTATTCCATTAACTACTGGATTGGGGATCATACTTTCTTCTTAATAGACTTGGATGGTAAAATACTAGAACTATTGATCAATAGAAGACATCTAAAACACTTCTTTGATTGAGTCCATCTATAATTATGTACATAATTGTATAGTGTTTTATCTTTATATTATTTTGTTGATTTGTTACCCCTTTAATTTGGGCCTTATTTTTACAATTTCCCTTTGTGTTTCTATCATGTATTTTTTTAGATCCTCTTGATTTGTTTTTATCAATCTGTCATGGTTTTTTTGAGTCTTCATGAGTGTTTGCTAAAAATTATTAAGTCTTGACTCCATAACCCAATGAATTAGCACCTAGTCTTATGTTCTAGGGTTATTTGCACACCTATAGGGGTATGCATCCCTAGGTCAGAGCCATTATTAGTGCCCAAAATTGCATTAAAGAAATTGGGCCCTTATCAAGTACAAATACCTAAGTCCTAAACCCAAGTCCTATTTTCAACTGTTCATATCAAGGTTAATTTTCATGATTAAATTGAGTAAGTCCTAATTTGGCCTTTACTTAGCATATGTGTCTTTCCCTTGTATGTTTTTGAGATTTTTGCATGAACACTATGCCTGATGCAAATAGGTCTTCGATCTTTTTATCTCAGATAAAAAGTCCAAAGACTTATTTTTTTCAGACATTTTGTCTATTACAAAAAGTTTGAAGGAATTGCATTATGTCAAGAAAAGGTTAGGTTTTTGTTTATTTCAAAAATTTTGTCCACTACAAAATTTTTGAAGGGTACTTGCCCTTCAGGCATTTTTCCTACACAAAAATCCTAATGAAAATTCTATGTTTCAAGGAAAGTGCTTCACAAAAAATCTAAAAGGTCATTTATTTTGAACATATTATCCACAGTAAAAATTTCAAAGGGCACTCACCCTTTGGACATTTTACTCACATAAAAAGACTGATAAAAGTTCTTTGTTTCAGAAAAGGTGAAAAGTCTTATTTGTTTAGAAATTTTTATCCATGAAAAAAGTTCAAAGGGTACTTTCCCTTCAGGTATTTTTACCACACAAAATCTAAAAATAAATGTAAAGTCCTTATTTGTTTTAGACAATTTTTTTGTAGGAAAAAAATTTAAAGGGCACTAACCCTTCGAACATTTTATCTACATAAAAATCTCAACAAAAGTCCTTTCTTCGACAAAAGTGTAAGGTCTAATTCCTTTGGGAAAAGTGTGAAGTCCAATTGTTTCAAACTTTTTATTCGTGATAAAAGGCCCAAAGGGCACTTTCCCTTTGGGCATTTTTTCCACACAAAAAGCCTGACAAAAGTCCATTTCCTTTGGAAAAATGCCAAGTTTAATTTATATGGGGAAATTTTTTCAAATAAAATGTCTAAAATAATTGTCCTAATGAAGGAAAAATGCTGAAGACTCAAGTTTTATGGGAAAAGTGTAGAGGTCAATTTCTTCAGGGAAATTATTTTAGACTAAATGTTCGAAACAATTCTCCTGATAAATAGATGGCTTGAGAGAAAAAGTGCCAAAAATAAAAGCCTACAAAAATTGTTAGGGGATGATTATGCCAAAGATAGAGAATTAAAAGAAAAAAGGCTTGATAAAATTCTTTTGAATACCAAAAGATCGATGAAAGTAGGAATGTTAAAGATAAAAGATATGATAAGTAATGTCTTGATGAAATTTCCAAATTTGCATAGGTGATGGGCTCATAGACGTCATTGATAGGCATGTATACATCAATATTAAGCCATGAAATATATCTATTGGGATTCAAATATTATAGGATGGTTGTGTGAGTGTCAAATTTAGGCCCCATGAAGTAACCATTTGATTTCAAATAGAGGTAGATCTATGACACACATTTGCTTGAATATGATGATCTAATAGTGCATGACCAAAATTGATTATTCAAATAAACCTGTGATGAGTGAGATGATGTTAAGTGTCATCATCATAGGACCCAATCAAAAATCCAATGGAGTGTAGAGTAAAGGATAAATCCCTATGGATAGAGATCAATGGTCTACGCTTGATCCATGCTAATGAGATCAACAGTGTGTAGTAATGGTGGAATATTCAATGAATCTCTAAGTAAATCCAAGACCACCACATGGTATAAGCATGATATCCTAGGCATATTTGATAGTGTAGGATGTAGAGAGCTCATAGAGCTGCCAAGTAGCATGACCTCTGGGCCAAAGATGGATAATAGCCAATAGCGCTTGGTCTTTTGGATCAAGATTGATAATCCATGTCGATCTGTGCCCAATATATAATGGTGTGAGATAAGATGGACATTTTAAAGGGTCTAGGTTGAATGTGGTAGTGACATGTGTCACATCCATAATGAGTCAGACATAGATCTATGGGCCATGTTTGCTCAAATGAGTAGATCCAATGACGCAAGATGATCATGGACATTTTGACATAGTTCAACCATGTATGGAGAAAAATGATGTTAAGGTCAATGTAAAGAAAATATATTGTCAAATTGAGTGACATGGAAATTCCACATTAACATACACATCTTATTTAAGAACCTTGTGCAATGTAATTGGTTGAGCTTTCATAGTTAGCAATAAGTTGAATTGATAAGTTTATAAATGAGGCATGGTAACCTTGAGGCTAAAACTAATGCATTATTACATTAAAATATATAAGGGAAGCCATAAAAGGCCAAATTTGAAAAATTCAAAATGTAAAAAATAAGTTGGAGTCAAAAGGTGAAAATTTGAAAATAACCTAAGTCTTTTGCATTGTTGTACTCATCCAAGTTCCTCTATGGGAGGTAAATTGCAAGTATGCAAATCCAAGGTGGGCCACTCCAAATAAAATATCTTGAAAAATAATGGATCCATAGTATTCCCATGCCATCATCACAAGGTAATGGGTTTTCTTTGGCATGCACATGAGAAGGATAATTATCCAAAAGATTCTAGATTTGCCATCAATTAATAAAAAAATATCTTCAGGTAGTTCCACATAATGATAAAATATATTTGGCTCCTCAAGAAAATATCATCCTTCTAACTTGTGTGAAAGGTATTTGTATACAAGAGATCAAAGAGTTTATTGGATATCTTCATCATTCCTTATAGAGGCAGTTAGAACAATGATTTTTATTGCAAATGGGTGAAGCTATCAAGCATGGCAAAGGGCATATTCCTATTGAAAGCAACTTGGTAGACCTATGAGTTTGCTTTGAAATTTTTGAGAGATGAAACCCATAGTTCCATATTTTATAATGTATAAATAGAAGGTTTGTCTTCTATTCAAGGGGTTGGTTGGCTATTGTGTTGGTTGTTGTTGGTATCTATTTTAGGTGTCTACTTTCTAAGTCCAGGTTTTACAAAAAATTTATGGGATCAATTGATGAGTGTAAATCTTGTCTCCATTTCTAAGGTGGCTGCATTTGTACAACCATTAGTGAGCTTTGAGAGAATTTTTATGTCTCCCTTGTCAAAAAAGTAGTCTCACCATATTTTTCCCATGGTAGAATTTTGAAGTATTGATGTCTATAATATTTCTTTTTTAAGCTAATGAAAATGTTTATGATTCTTTGCTATTTCCTTTTGATGAAGTGTAGCGATTTGTTTTACAAATATTTTTGACTAGATATCTAGTTTTATGTTCATTATTGGTTATCATTTTGAACATGGATCTGGGTTATAAAACCCTTTCTACACTATTTTAGAATCTGTTGATGAATAACTTGTTAGGGCACCCTAGGTTTATAGATTCAATAAGAAAAGGCATTTGAAATATTAATTTCAGTGTATATTCTAGTCTCTTATGGATAATTTTTTATTTAACATAATCTTACATTTGAAAGTGTTTTTGCATCTTTGCCAAGGAATATTTTCATGAAATACTGCAAGACACCCTACTATTTAAAAGCCACTAGCACGCCAACCTCCATCTTATAATTATATAACTATTATAACCTATCTTAACCTATAAATAATATACCCTATTTCATACTATAAGTGTTAATTTCCTTGAAAATGCATAAGATCTTGTATATTTGAAATGTGTTTACATTTTTTGCTTTAAATTCTAGTGCTACAATTTTCTATTCGACACCTATTGATTGAATATTTTATAGAATGAAGATTTTAGTCATTTCCTCATCTATCTTTAGTAGCTTGTATATGACTTAGATAATTTGTGAATTTTGTGTGACAACCCTTCATGAGTGAAGTGTGAAAACTTAGTTATGCCCTGGTCATATTTGTTCCTTATGCTAATAATATTCATGGAGGTTGAATTACATAATATCTCCATGTGAGCAAGCTACCCCTTAGGTCCTCTCACCTTCGTTTAGGTAGAGCCAAAATTAGTAGAGAGATAACCATACCCTATATAGGTTCTTCCTAGTCATTATATGCATTTGGTCCATTCTTGATGCTAAACCCTTCCCTCACTACAATCACAACTATCAAGTTTTTCATCATTACTTACCATTTTCTTTCAAGTGTGTAAGGCTGAGTGTATAAGTTGTACAACTAGGAATCAAAAATATTTAAATCCATACCAAGGACATGTCTATATGAGGAGAAAGAGTTGATCAAATTAATACCTTTCAATACTATGCATGAATTCACCTTTCCAACACCATTAATTCCATAGCCTACTAGATTAAGACCTTAGCAATTTGAAAAAAATTATACAAAAGGTTTGTGTTTTAGATGTGATTTAAATGGATAAAATGACATGAGTGTGTAAAAAATAAGCTGTTTACATTGAAGGCTCCAGTGAGGAGGAATAAAATGATGAGGCTTTAGGGATAGGTTCAGAAGAACCTAAGGATGAATCTAAAGATTCTCAACCTACTATTTCATGTCATGCATTTTTAGACATTATTACTCTTCAAGCACTTAAGGTGGTGGGTTTCCTAAATAGAAAGGTGAGTATATTAATTGAATCTGGGAGTACACATAACTTCATCAATAATAATTTGGCTACTCATTTGAATTATTTCATTTAAACAACTCTAAAATTTTACGTCATGATTGTAGATGGTGGTATAGTCAAATATTTTATAAAATGTTGTAACATTAATCTTGATATGGGAGACTACTTCCTAGATTCCCCTATGTTTTTTATTCCTATAAGAGGAATTGACATTGTTTTGGGAGTGTAGTGGATCACCACTTTGGTTACTATTGAAATGAATTTCTAGAAATTATTCATGATGTTCCATTTAAAAGGCGAGACCTTTAAACTATGTGGATTATGGGCTAAATATACACAACTTGTTATTTCTCATCAAATGACAAAGATTCTCAAAAAATATGGTGAAGGATTTGTGGCACACTTATTTTCCATAGAGGTTCAACCAACCAAGTCTACACATCCTAATTTATAAAGGGTTTTAGATGACCACTTTGTTGTTTTTAGTGACATGCCAAAAGGACTTCCTCCTAATCATGCACATGATCCTATCATTAGGATCATTCTAAGAAGTACACCACCCAAAATTAGACCCTATAGGTATCCCTATGCCCAAAAGATTGAAATTGAAAATATGGTACATGAGATGTTGGATGCAAGAATCATTTGACATAGTCAAAGTGAATATTCATCCCTGATGGTCATGGTGTGTAAGAAGGATGACAGTTGGAGGATGTGCCTATACTATAGATAACTCAAAAAGTACACTATGAAAGATAAGTTTCCTATTCAATAATTGATGATTTTTCAAATGAATTGCATGGTGTTGTTTATTTTACCAAGTTAGACCTTTACTTTGGGTATCATCATATTCACATCTACAATGAGGACATACTTAAAATAGCTATCATAACTCATGAAGGACACTATAAATTTATGGTAATGACTTTGGCCCTCACAATTTCATGATCTACATTTCAAAGTTTGATGAATACTATTTTTAGAGCATTTTTGAGAAATTTTGTATTAGTATTTTTTGATGATATCCTCATCTATATTAAAAATTGGGAAGACCATTTAAAGCATGTGTAATAGGTACATTCAATTATGGAACAACATCAAATTTATGCCAGACCTTCTAAATGTTATTTTGGCATCCAAGAGGTAGCATACCTGGGTCATATAGTTTCACATGAAGGAGTAAAAGTTGACCTTAAAAAAATACAAGTGATGATAGAGGTGTAGGTTTCTGAAACCATAACTTTGAATATTTATGTGGCTAACTGGTTACTATCATAGGTTTATCAAAAATTATGGTATAATTGTATTCACACTCACCTCTTTTTTAAATAAAGAATCCTTTCAATAGATTGATTCATTTACCAAGGCATTTGAACAGTTGAAAATGGCTATGTGCACAACTCTAATTTTGGTCACTCTTAATTTTTCAAAAACATTTATTGTGCAACATGACACATCAAGATATGGCATGGGGGTTGTACTCATGCATGAAGGTGGACCACTAGAATTTTAAAGTCACCAATTGAAGGGAAAAAATATGCTCAAACTAGTCTATGAGAAAGAGATGATGGCTATTCTACATGCAGTGAAATAATGGAAACCTTATCTAACAGGGCATCACTTTTAGGTAAATATTTTTCACGATATCCTCAAATATTATTTGGAAAAATAATTGTCATCTAAATAAAAATAGAAATAGGTGACTAAAATTTTAGGATATGATTTTTAAATAGTGTATAAGAAAGAAAAAGATAATGTGGTGGTAGATGCCCTTTCTCAAAGGGATGAATCAATTGAGGCATTGTTATGTGTCATGACCATGTGGTAGGCAGATTGGATAGAGGAATCAATATCTAAATGGGAAAATGACAATGCTACCAAGGATTTGATTCAAAATCTCCCTCAGGGTTTTGATGATTTTGAAAAGCTTTAATGGAATGGGAACAAATTATGGTATAAATATAGATTATACCTCTATAAGATTTCTCTTCTCAAACATAA
Source organism: Torreya grandis (assembly GCA_037957365.1). NCBI lineage: Eukaryota > Viridiplantae > Streptophyta > Pinopsida > Cupressales > Taxaceae > Torreya > Torreya grandis. The sequence goes on along the minus strand of JARHVA010000087.1, from coordinate 3,597,467 downwards.
AATTATTCAAGAACTTCATGTCTCTCCACTTGGAGGTCATTATGGATTTTTTAAACCATATCATAGAATCAAGAAATATTTATTTTGGGAAGGAATCAAGGGGGATGTCCAAAAATATGGGGTTGAATGCATAAGATGTCATCAAAATAAAGGTGAAAACATTAAGATCTTGGGTCTTTTTTAGCCTTTAGCCATCCCTAGCCAACATTGGGAGGAGGTTTCTATGGATTTAATTACGGAGTTACCATAGTCTGAGGGTAAAAAATTTATCATGGTAGATATGGATCGACTCACCAAGTATGCTCATTTTTTTTCCTTATCACAACCATTTGTTGCCAGTATCGTAGATTTTGATTTCCCCAATATAGTTCATAAATTACATGGTACTCTAAAGATCATTGTAAGTGACCAAGAACTCATTTTTACTAATAATTTTTAGACTAAATTATTTGTATTTTTTGACACCCAATTGGATCATAGCTCATCCTATCATCCTCAATCTAATGGAAAAATAGAGGTAGTCAATAAAATTATATAATGGTATCTTAATTATTTTGTTTTTGACATACATAACAAATGGATTCATTGGTTGACACTTGTTGAATGGTGGTATAACACTTATTCCAATATGTCTCCATTTATGGCATTGTATGGGTATCACCCCCCATCCATCACTTCATCTTTGATGGTGCATCTTAAGATTTGAGTTATTGAGAAACAAATTCACCATCAATAGGAGGTGTTATTTAGAATGTGATAGAATTTAGTAATGGCACAAAATAAAATTAAGTAAAAATCAGATCAATACCACATTGAGCAACATTTTTTCATAGGTGATTGGGTCTTTATGAATTTATAGACGTATAATTATATATATCTGAAGTAATTTAATAAGGATAATAAGTTTCCACCTAAGTATTATGGCCCTTATAAGATCTTTCATAAAATTTGGAGTGTGACTTATAATCTTGAATTACCTCCATCCACTCACATACATTCTATATTCCATGTATCTTTCTTGAATAAAGTAATTGGATATAGAATTTACACTTAGACTAATTTACCTAAATTGGGTGAAGAAGTCTAAGTCATTTTAAAGCCTAAAGAGATCCTTCACATGCACACTAAGTAACTAAAAACTAGAGCAATTAAGGAGTATTTGATTAAATGGAAGAACTTGCATTCTGAAAATACAACATGAGAGGATGAAGCATTCTTATAATAACATCCTAGTTTGATTCAATGTTGAGGATAATGTTTTTTAAAGGAAAGGGGCATGTTATACCCTTAACTTGTAGTGTATCTAGGGATATGTGTGGTTGACTTGTGGCTTACACACCTTCATATTATCTTATTACATTTTTTCTATATTCTTAGAATGGTCAGCCTATGTAATAACCTTGGCTAAGTAGAGTATATATAAGAGGTAGTGGATAGTCTTTTATCATCATATTATGAATATTTTCTTATTGAATTATTGTGGAGGTTTTCCCTTTGAAGTGGATCAATCATAATATTCAAGTACTCTACTCTTTCAAAAAGTGTTGTTGTGGATATGTTTCTCTTAATTAAATTCTAGATCCCTCTAAGCACAAACTAGTTCAATCACATATAAAAGAAAAGATTGTTGAATTTCCTGACATCATGAACAAGCCCAAGCTTCAAGCATTTTTAGGAATGCTTAATTATCTTAACAATTTTTATCAAGATGCAGGGGAAGATAGATTCATTCTACAAGAGTTATTTAAGAAAAAGAATATTTTTAGATAGAATTCTAAATATTCTTAGGCTATTCAAAGAACCAAGACCAAGGTATAAAACCTATCTGATTTCTATATTTCTAATTCTAATAAGTTCATTGTATATACAAATGCTTTTGATCATGTTGAGGGTTGTATATTAGTCTGTATAGATAAAGACCAAGAGTATGTTTGTGAGTTTACCAGTGGTGTGTTTAGTGAAGATGTCTTAAAATGGATTTCCTTAGATAAAGAAATCTATGCTATTAAAAAATGTCTTGAAAAGTTTTCTTTGAAAACTATGCATATACCCCATTTTATCATTAGAATAGATTATACAAGGTTTCTAACTTTTAAGGAAAAGGATCATAGTAGAAAAGATGCTAGAGGAAAATACATTAGATGGCAAGATTATTTTAATAGATTTAATTATAGAGTAGAACATATCCAAGGTAAAAAGAATGTGGTTATCGATTGGTTGAGCTGAAAACATATTGTTTCTATGATGCAACAACTTAACCCAAAATTTAATCTAACAAGGATACTCAATAATTTTTTTTTTTGAAGTTAATGTGATTTTATAGGGAGAAATTCTAAAACATGATTTGAATGAGGCCTATCTCAAAAAATCTAGAGTAGCCTCCATGATAATCTAGAATACAAGTTTTGTAGACATTTCTACAGACAAAAATCATGGAGAATTTTTATTCATCAATTAAATAATAATCTTTAACTAATCCATTTTTTTGATATAGTCAGAAGACCTAATCATAACTGGGCCATCAAGATGGGTCATCAAATTTACCAAGATAATAATTGGGCATATGATTTTATCTGAGACTTAGGACCCACTACTATAAATCCAGAAGATGATTTGGATGAAAAAATGATTGTTCATACAATTATCAGAAGACACCTAGCTTGGGAATCTTACTTTTCTATACAGGCTATCCATTTAGTATTAGGTAATGGTCCCCAATGGAATCTCTATCAAACTTTCTAGTACAAATGTTATTTCCATCCAATCTCTATTGTTGACTTAGTGACTGAAGTGGAAGTAGTAATGGACCCACAACCATCTATGGAGGAATCTTCTATCGGATCAAATGTATCTTTTAGTCTTTGATGATAAGGAAGAATCTGCTTTTGTAAGGATAAAGCAATGATGAGATAGACTCCACCCAGGAAAATATTTTGGGCAAGACCTCTCTCTTGCTATAAATAAAGGGTGTGTGTTCAGTATTAGGGATTAGAAATCATCAAAAGTCCTAGTAAGTCTATTAAGTCTTGTAAGGTGTAAGCTCTTCACTTGCCTAATCAGGATCCTATGAATCAAAAGTCTTGAAAATAAATATCATAATCTCTATTATAAATATTGAAGTTTGAAGTAATATTAAAGCTGTAGCCATTCGGCCCCTACCTACTATAGTGGGTTTTTTGGAAGAAGCTGATGTCTACTAATGAGATAAAAAGATTGGTATTAGAGCCATCTAGCTATTCATTAATTCAACTATTATCAAGGTTGATATATTGTAAGTCTATTTTTAGTTTCCAAGTAATATTTCAAGATTATTTCTTGCTCTGTGATATGTCTTTGGCAATTCATTGCATCAAGTCTTTGCCTATTTATATCATTTGAGTCTAGGGCCTTTATCTTTGCAAACTTTACCATTATCAGACTGTCCTTACTTTTAGAATTTTCTTAATTCAAAAATGGAATTTGAAAAGGCTCAGTCTATTGCTGATGGTTATGAAATATTGAATGAAGCCACTTTGGAAGGATCTTATGAACTCCCACCTATTGTTCTAGACCAAATCCCTAAAAATCTTGAGATTAAAGTCAATAAAAATCAATTAGAAATATCTTTTCAGTTGTATAAACCTCTAGCAGTAGAGGCTAAGAATGCCTACAAAAGCTTTGAGTTAATTAAGTCTAAGCTTTTTTACAAATCTACTTTTATGTCTTTTGTTCATCCCTTTATTAAGTCTGTAGAACTTGCATTAACATATAAACCAGGAAGATATTTTTAGACAAGTCTTCTTCCATTACTACCTCCTGAAGAAATAAAGTATATAAGATCTCATAAGGATGTAAAATTTATTCATTATAGTCTAATCCATGTATATGTTACTCCTCTTATACCCAGTAATATAAAACCAGTTATGTATCTGTCTCTATGTGATCATCATCAAACCAGTTTTGTACATGCCTACCAGTTGTCCAGTATTTATAAACTAAATGATGGTGTTGTATGTTATGAATATGTCTTAAATTGGTCAATTGTTGTCTGTGATAAAGGTTGTCAAGAAGTAAAAAATGGTTCTTTAGATTGTTGAGGAATATTTTCTTCTATCTATGGTTTAGATATGTTTAGAGAATTTAAATATGCCTCTATAAACATTATAGTCTTATAAAGTATGACAAATACCAACCATATAAAAATTCTAGAAAATATTCCATATGCTAGAAGGCTTAGTGGTACTGTCCAACTCCAAAAAGGTCATATAGTATCTATAGACATACCTCTAACCTGGAAATTAGATTAGTTAGAAGCTGTAGCTCCCAAAATAATATGAAAATCAAAGATTCATGATATAGGTAGCTAATCTGTAAATATCCTCCCAAGATTCCTTTCATTTAATTATTTTTAATCTAGATCATCCTTTCTTAGGAAGAGTGAAGCATCTACATCTTATCAAAGAACTATTCATAAAGGAAAAATCTTATTTGAAGATGAACCTATAATTCAAGGACTAGATCCCAATGATCTACCCCACACTTTTATGAGTCTTACTCAAGAAAAAACTCTTGAATTCTACACAAAGGATAAACTGACTCTGTATAAAGGGGGAAGATGACCTCTTCATCGAGGAGTATACAAAAATCCAAAAGGAACTTTTAGTTATTTTTTAGCTACCTTTCAACCTACGAGAACTAATCCAAAACCATCTAATGAATTCAAGCATACAAATTATTTTTCTAGGTTTAATTCCCATATTTCAATTTTTTTGATGATTTATGTAAATATTTTCTATATATAAGAAATTCTTTGGCTAGAATCCCTATTATTAAAGACCATGCTCAACATATCAAGAAATATTGAAGTTTGAAGTAATATTAAAGTTGTAGCCATTTGGCCCCTACCTACTATCGTGGGTTTTTTGGAAGAAGCTATTGTCTATTAATGAAACAAAAAGATTGGTATCAGAGCCATCCAACTATTCATTAATCCAACTATCATCAAGGTTGATATACTATAAGTCTATTTTTAGTTTCCAAGTAAGCTTTCAAGATTATTTCTTACTCTGTGATCTATCTTTGGAAATTTATTGCATTCAGTCTTTGCCCATTTATATCATTTGAGTCTAGGGCCTTTATCTCTGCAAACTTTACCCTTATCAAATAGTCCTCGCTTTCTAATTTTCTTAAGAAAAAAAAGAATTTGAAAAGGTCTAGTCTATTGTTGATGGTTATGAAATCTTGAATGAATCCACTTTGGAAGGATCTTATGAACTCCCACCTATTGTTCTAGACTAGATGCCTAAAAATCCTGAGATTAAAGTCACTAAAAATTAATTAGAAGGATATTTTTAGTTGTATAGACCTCCAACAGTAAAGGCTAAGAATGTCTACAAAATTTTTGAGTTAATTAAGTCTAAGGTTGTTTACAAATCTACTTTTATGTCTTTTTTTCATCCCTGTATTAAGTTTGTAGAACTTGCATTAACATATAAACTAGGAAGATATTTTTAGATAAGTCTTCTTCCATTACTATCTCCTAAAGAAATAAAGTATATAATATCTCATAAGGATGTAAAATTTATTCATTTTGGTCTAATATGTGTATATGTTACTCCTCTTATACCCAATAATATAAAACATGTTATATATCTGTCTTTATGTGATCATCATCAAACTAGTTTTGTACATGCCTATTAGTTGTCTAGTATTTCTAAACTAAATGATGGTGTTGTATGTTATGAACATGTCCCAAATTGGTCAATTTTTATCTATGATAAAGGTTGTCAAGAAGTAAAAAATAGTTCTTTAGATTGTTGGGGAATATTTTCTTCTACCTATGGTTTAGATATGTTTGGAGAATTTAAATATGCCTCTGTAAACATTACAGTCTTATATAGTATGACAAATATCAACCATCCAAAAATTCTAGAAAATATACCATATGCTAGAAGGCTTAGTGGTATTGTCTAACTCCAAAAAGGTCATATAGCATCTATATACATACCTCCAGCCTAGAAATTGGATTGGTTAAGAGTTGTGACTCCTAAAATGAAAGGGCAATCAAAGATTCATAATATAGATGGCTGATATATAAATATCCTCCCAAGATCCATTTCATTTAATTATTTTGAATCTAGATCATCCTCTCCTAGGAAGAGTGAAGCATCTACATCTTCTCAAAGAACTATTCGTAAAGGAGAAATCTTATTTGAAGATGAGCCTAGAAATTAGGGACCAAATACTAATGATCTACCCCATATTTTTATGAGTCTTCCTCAAGAAAAAACTCTTGAATTCTACATAGAGGATAAACTGACTTTATATAAAGGGGGAAGATGGCCTCCTCATCGAGGAGTATACAAGCAGTCAGAAGGAACTGTTAGTTTTTTTTACCTACCTTTCAACCTATGGGAATTGATCTAGAACCATCCAATGAATTCAAGCATGGAAATTATGTTTTTAATTTTAATTTCCGTCTTTCAAAAAAATTTGATGATTTATGTAAATATGTTTCATATATAAGAAGTTTTTTATCTAGAATCCATATTATTGAAGACCATGCTAAACATATCAATAAATATTGAAGTTTGAAGTAATATTGAAGCTATATCCATTCAACCCTTGTCTAATATCATGGGTTTTTTGTAAGAAGTTGTCATTTATGGAAGAGATAAAAAGATTGGTATTAGAGCCATCCAGCTATTCATTAATCCAACTATCATCAAGGTTGATATACTGTAAGTCTATTTTCAGTTTCCAAGTAAGATTTCAAGATTATTTATTGCTCTATGATCTATCTTTAGGAATTTATTGCATTGAGTCTTTGCCTATTTATATCATTTGTGTCTAGGGCCTTTATCTCTACAAACTTTACCTTTATTAGACAGTCCTCACTTTCAAAATTTTCTTAAGGTAAAAATGGAATTTTAAAAAGCTCAGTCTCTTGATAATGGTTATGAAATCTTGAAAGAAGCCACTTTGGAAGGATATTATGAACTCCCACCTAGTTTTATAAACTAGATCACTAAAAATCCTGAGATTGAAGTCACTGAAAATCAATTAGAAGGATATTTTGAGTTGTATAAACCTCCAATAGTAAAGGCTAAAAATGTCTACAAAAACTTTGACTTAATTAAATCTAAGGTTGTTTACAAATCTACTTTTTATATCTTTTGATCATCCCCATATTAAATTTGTATAACTTGCATTAACATATAAACTAGGAAGATCTTTTTAGACAACTTTTCTTCTATTACTACCTCCTGAAGAAATAGAGTATATAAGATCTAATAAGGATGTAAAATTTTTTCATCTTAGTCTAATCTGTGTATATGTTAATCCTATTATACCTAGTAATATAAAACTAGTTATGTATCTATATGTATGTGATCATTGTCAAACCAATTTTGTACATGCCTGCTAGTTGTCTAGTATTTATAAACTAAATGATGGTGTTGTATGTTATGAACATGTCCCAGATTAGTTAGTTGTTGTCCATGATAAAGGTTGTCAAGAAGTAAAAAATGGTTCTTTAGATTTTTGGGGAATATTTTATTCTATCTATGGTTTAGATATGTTTGGAGAATTTAAATATGCCTTTGTAAACATTATATCCTTATATAGTATGACAAATACCAACCATCCATTTTTTTTAGAAAATATGCCATATGCTAGAAGGCTTAGTGGTACTGTCCAACTCTAGAAAGGTCATATATCATCTATAAACATACCTCTAACCTATAAATTGGATTGGTTAAAATCTATAGCTCTTAAAATGAAAGGATAATCAAATATTCATGATACAAATGCTTGATCTATAAATATCCTCCAAAGATCCCTTTCATTTAATTCTTTTGACTATAGATCATCCTCTCCTAGGAAGAGTGAAGGATCTACATATTTTTGAAGAACTATTCATAAAGGAGAAATCTTATTTGAAGATGAACTTGTAAATCAGGGAATAGATCCCAATAGTCTACCCCACACTTTTATGAGTCTTCCTTGAGAAAAAACTCTTGAATTCTACACAGGATAAAATAACTCTATATAAAGGGGGAAGATGGACACCTCATCAAGGAGTATACAAGCAGCCAAAAGGAATTTTTGGTTATTTTTTAGCTACCTTTCAACCTATGGGAACTAACCCAGAACCATCCAATGAATTCAACCATATAAATTATGTTTCTAGTTCAATTCCCATCTTTTAGAAAATTTTGATGATTTATGTAAAGATGTTTTGTATATAAGAAGTTCTTTGGCTAGAATCCCTATTATTGAAGACCATGCTCAACTTATCAAGAAATATTGAAGTTTGAAGTAATATTAAAGCATATAAATTTGACCCCTACCTAATGTCATGGGTTTTTTGGAAGAAGCTGTCATCTATTGATGAGAGAAAAAGATTAGTATCAGAGTTATCTAGCGATTCGTTAATCCAACTATCATCAAGGTTGATATACTGTAAGTTTGTTTTCAATATATAAGTAAGCTTTCAAGATTATTTCTTACTCTGTGATATGTCTTTAGGAATTTATTGCATTGAGTATTTACCCATTTATATTATTTGAGTCTAGGGCCTTTATCTCGACAAACTTTACCCTTATCTGACAGTCCTCATTTTTAGAACTTTCTTAAGCTAAAAATGGAATTTGAAAAGGATGAATCTATTTCTGATGGTTATGAAATCTTGAATGAATCCACTTTGAAAGGATATTATGAACTCCCACCTATTGTTCTAGACTAGATCCCTAAAAATCTTGAGATTGAAGTCACTGGAAATTAATTAAAAGGATCTTTTTAGTTGTATAAACCTCCAGTAGTAAAGACTAAGAATTTCTACAAAAACTCTAAGTTAATTAAGTCCAAGGTTGTTTACAAATCTACTTTTATGTCTTTTGTTCATCGCTATATTAAGTCTATAAAACTTTCATTAACATATAAACTAGGAAGATCTTTTTAGACAAGTCTTCTTCCATTACTACCTCTTGAAGAAGTAGAGTATTAAGATCTCATAAAGATGTAAAATTTGTTCATTTTGGTCTAATCCATGTATATGTTACTCCTCTTATACCTAGTAATATAAAATTAGTTATGTATCTATCTCTATGTGATCATCGTCAAACCAGTTTTGTACATGCCTACTAGTTGTTCAGTATTTCTAAACTAAATGATGGTGTTGAATGTTATGGATATGTCCCAAATTGGTCAATTGATGTCCATGATAAAGGTTGTTAAGAAGTAAAAAATGGTTCTTTAGATTGTTGGGGAATATTTTCTTCTATCTATATGGTTTAGATATGTTTAGAGAATTTAAATATGCCTCTGTAAACATTATAGTCTTATATAGTATGGCAAATACCAACCATCCAATTTTTTTAGAAAATCTACCATATGCTAGAAGGCTTAGTGGTATTATCCAACTCTAGAAAGGTCATATAAAATCTATAGACATAATTCCAGCCTAGAAATTGGATTGGTTAAAATATGTAGCTCCTAAATTAAAAGGACAATCAAAGATTCATCATACAAATGACCGATCTAAATATCCTCCCAAGATCCCTTTCATTTAATTATTTTGAATCTATATCATCCTCTCTTAAGAAGAGTGAAGCATCTACATCTTATCAAAGAACTATTCATAAAGGATAAATCTTATTTGATGATGAATCTATAAATTAGGGACCAAATTCCAATGATATACCCCACACTTTTATGAGTCTTCCTCAAGAAAAAACTCTTGAATTTTATACAAAGGATAAATTGACTCTGTATAAAGGGGGAAGATGGTCTCCTCATCAAGGAGGATACAAGTAGCCAAAAGGAACTATTAGTTATTTTTCAGCTACCTTTCAACCTATGGGAACTAATCCAAAACCATCCTATGAATTCAAGTAGAGAAATTATGTTTCTAGGTTCAATTCTAATTTTTCAATTTTTTTGATGATTTATGTAAAGATGTTCTGTATATAATGAATTCTTTGGCTAGAATCCCTATTATGAAAACCATTCTTAGCATATCAAAAAAATATATAATGAGATTTATAAATATATAGACTAGACCTTAAATTATGTACATCCTACTTTAGATAAGGTCAATACAATCCATCAATCTCTCATAGTCTTCAATAATCAGTTTAATGATATTGACTCTAAATTATCTTCTCTAGAATCTAGCCTAGATTGGCTTGTTTTAGAAGACAAGATAGATAAAGTCAAAATTGAGGAAGTACAAGAAGCAGAGATACCCTCTCTACTATCCTATGGAATCGCCTCTATTAATTTTGGTAGTATCTTTCATCCATCCAAAAAGCCAAAATCTCTAGCTAGTATTATGATGAAAAGGAGTCAAATCCCATTACAACCATGGTATCTCAATATATATGATATCTTAATTCCTTTGAATGAAATAACTGCCTGGTGTAATTTAATGAGATGCATTTGTGTCATTACAAATTTTGATCATCCTATGACTACTCTATTTGCATCTAAGTATCTATTGGGAATTACTAAAAAATAATGGAATTTCATGGTTGAACAAGAACAAACACTCCATATACATAGATGGCCAGATCCTCTTGCTACTTTGTATCATATGTTAATTAATGAGTTGGCTCCACTAGAAGGAAATAAAGATATTGAAATCCATAAATGGCTTATGAAGATGTAGTTGTGTGATTTAAAGTAGTTTAAGAAATATGATAAGAAATTTAGATCTTTTGCCTATGAATTAAAATGCTTTAATGATGATTATATTAAAATTAAATTCCTTGAGTCCTTATCCTATCATCTGATTGATAAAGTCATCCAGTATATTGATATCAAAGGTCTCACTATATCGGCCATGTCTTTATCTGATATCATTGATTTTGCATGCTAACAAGCTATGAAACTTGTTTCTAACACTAAAAATAGCCATAAGCTTAGTAAACACCAAGCATGTCTCATTGTTCCAATGTTTCTTGAAATTGGACCATTTGGATATTGGTAGTTTGTTGCTCTTAAAAAACACCAAAAACATCACAGAATGCATCTCACCTTCAAATGACATTCATTTTATTACCACCATTCTTATGCTCCACTGTACCATTTCCTCTATAAGCACTGCACTTGTGCCCATCTTCCAATAACACTATTTTCTATATTTATATAAAACTTGGGCATATTACTCCTCAATGCTCTTATAAAAATCCTACTGTTAAGGCCATTTATTCCTCTAATTTAGTAGCATGATGGGATTTTATTGATGAATATGAAGACTTGTATAATAAAGATGATATTTTTGAACCCATTTTTGAGGAATTCTCTAACAAATATGATGATGATCTCCAAGATGAAATAGACTTGGAATCACTCGCAGATGAACTAGAAAATCCTCTTACAAATATGTAGAGACCTTGGAACCAATCTAATAGATCCCAATTTCTAAGAGAAGATATAAAATATGAAGCATGATGACAAATGTCTCATGGTCATCATGAAAATGAAAAATATCCTCAAAGGGATAGAAGAATAAATAATCAAGGTAGACAACCCACTATGCCTCGCATGCCACCATCTGTAAATAACCCTATAAATATTTCTATGTATTTTTATATTTCTTTCAGATCGAGTGAATATTGGATAAGAAACAAGTTTAATTCTAGAGAAAAACCTCTAAAAATCTAATCTCCAAGGTTTGATGAAGTATTTTGTATATAGTTCAATAAGTTTGATGTATTCTCAAATTTTGATCAACAACATGAAGCAAAAGAAGAAATTCTTGAAGAATTTTACACTTATCTAAATGAAGGAGAATGTAGTAGGACATTTGTTCAAGAAGAAGAACCAAAATAAGAAGTAGATGAAGTTGAATTAGCTTACATTCAATTTCTAGATCCCTCTAAGCACAAATTGGTATGTACTATTGTACCTACATTAGAAGATCCACAACCATTTTATTTGACTCAATTGCTCAATGGAAGATTTCCTCAATTCATCACCATAGAAATAAATGAAATATTAATTGATGCTCAAGTTGATACTGGTGCATCTATTTCCTTTACTTAGCCTCCTTTAATAAAATATTAGCAAAGATTAAAATTCATAATCCTATAAAAGTCTAGATATTTAAGGTAACAATTTTACCTGAAACCTATATAAATATCAATAGCCATTCAGAATATAGGACAAATTTTTTACTTGTGATTACATTTCTCATGAAACAATTTCAGTAGATATCCTATTAGGAGGGGCTTTTATTGATAGATATTCACCCTATGGATCTACTCCCAAAAGTGTTCTCTTTACTATAAATAACAAAAGAATAAGCATTCCTAGATTAGTCTATGTCATATAATAATTTCCAAGCTCAATGAATCAAACTCCTAATATTGAAGTTATTTAGAACATAAAAACCATAGGGCTACAAATCAGATAAAATGTCTATTCTGATAATCACTAAATTTTTTAGGAAAAATCTATGCCAATTATGGAGATCAAGATCCAGGATGGGAAAAGAATGAAAATAGGGAAGAAGATCCCTATTCCATCTCATGATTACCAAGATATGGAAAAATATATTATATAACTTCAATAAAATGGATTTATTACAAAATCCACCTCTCCTTATTGTTGCTATGCCTTTATGGTAAACAAACACTCTGAGCAGAAAAAGGGAAAGAAAATAATGGTCATAAATTATAGGCCATTGAATGCCATAATAGAACCATATCCATATCCAATACTAGATAAATCTTATTTTCTTGAGAAAGTTGAAAAGTGTAAGTATTTCTCTCAATTTGATTGCAAATCAATATTTTATCAAACAAGAATAAAAAAATTTGATTATGAAAAAACTGCTTTCAGTTGTCCTTTTGGCCACTTCCAATGGAAAGTCATACCCTTTAGATTAATGAATGCTCCTTCATATTACCAAACACATATGGAAAACATATTTAAAGGAATATAATATTTTATTTGTGTGTATATAGAAGATATTATTATTTTTAGTATGACTCTTGAAGATCATTTACAACATCTTTAAACATTTTATGATATAGCCTGTAAAGATGGTATTGTTCTTTCAGAAATAAAAATCTAGCTCTACAAAATTGAATGTAGATTTTTGGGAATGATAGTTCAAAATTCAAAATTATAGGTTTAACTGCATATAAAAGAAAAGATTACTGAATTTCCTGGCATCATGGACAAGCCCAAGCTTCAAGCATTTTTAAGAATGCTTAATTATCTTAAATTTTTTTATCAAGATGTAGGGGAAGACAGATTCATTCTATAAGATTTATTGAAGAAAAAGAATATTTTTAGATGGAATTCTAAACATTCTTAATCTATTCAAAAAATCAAGACCAAGGTACAGAACCTACCTGATTTGTATATTCTCAATTCTGATAAGTTCATTATATATATAGATGCTTCTGATCATGCTTGGGGTGGTATATTAGTCTATATAGATAAAGACCAAGAGTATGTTTGTGAGTTTTCCAATGGTGTGTTCAGTGAAGATGTATTAAAAAGTATTTTCTTAGATAAATAAATCCATGCTGTTAAAAAATGTCTTGAGAAGTTTGCTTTGAAAATTATGCATCTACCCCATTTTATAATTAGAACATATTGCATAAGATTTCTAAATTTTAAGAAAAAGGATCACTATATAAAATATGGTAGAGGCAAAAACATCATATGGAAAGTTTATTTTAATTTATTTAATTATATTTTATAACATATCTAGGGTAAAAATAATGTGGTTGTCGATTGGTTGAGTCAACAACATCCTATTTCTATGATGCAACAACCTGACCCAATATTTAATCTAACAAGGATACTCAATAAAATATTTTTTGAAGTTAATGTGATTTTACAGGGAAAAATTCTACAACATGGTTTGAATGAGCCCTATCTCAAAAGATTTAGAGTAATCTCCATGATACTCCAGAGTACAAGAGTTGCAGACATTTCTACAGATAAAAATCATGATTTTTTTTTTAATTCATCTATTAAATAATAATCTTCAATTAATATATTTGTGTGATCTATTCAAAAGACCTAATCATAACTAGGCCATCAAGATGGGTCATCAAATATCCCAAGATAATAATTGGGCATATGCTTTTATTTGAGACTTAGGACCCACTACTATAAATCTAGAAGATGATTTGGATGAAGAAATAATCTTTCATATAATTATCAGAAGACACCTAGCTTGAGAATCTTAGTTTTTAATATAGGTTATCCATTCAGTACCAGGTAATGGTCCCTAATGGACTCTCCTTAAAACTTTATAGTACAGATGCTATTTATATCCAATCTCTATTGATAACTTAGTGACTGAAGTGGAAGCAAAAATGGACCCACAACCATCTATGGAGGAATCTTCTATTGGATCAAATGCATCTTTTAGCCTTTGATGATAAGGAAAAATCTGATTTTGTAAGGATAAAGTAATGATGACAAATACACTACCTAGGCAAATATTCTGGGTAGGACCTCTCTCTTTCTATAAATAAATGGTGTGTGTTTAGTATTAGGCATAAAAAATCATTAGAAGTCCTAGTAAGTCTATTGAGTCTTGTAAGGTGTATGCGTATGATATATAAGTATATTATTATGAATCATATAATTAATTTCATTACACCTCATATCATACTATTGCATGTGATAACCATATCCTATATTTTATAACCCATACCTTGAGGGTTTTGTAATAAACTATCACGTGCTCCATTCTTGAGTCTCATGTAACTCATCTATCACTAGATATTTATCCATGGTGTGGGTGAAGGCATCATGGACTTTATAATATACAGACTCCTTAGTTTTAATTACACATTATAGAATGGGACATGAATAGGTCTCATGATCCTCATCATAGACTTCATGAGATATATTCAAGGCACATATGTTCTTTTTATGGAAATTATTTTGATTATTCCCTTCCCCCTTATAATTTTTACACCATAAACAAGGGTATGTACCTTATGCTTGATTCAAAAAAGATTTATTGTAGCATAGTCTCCATGACAGCTACTTTCACTATTATGCCTACACTAGCTCCTGTCTATGTGGTACCAACCATTTTTATGTGAAGTATAGCCTCTAAAATCTCTCATAACTTGGAAAATGTATGCATAATGGGATTGCATTGAATTGAGACACATAGTCCTCCTATATATGGTGTAACACATAATTTTTTTTATAAACTGTGTTTTTAAACCTAACATCATAAGATTGAACACTTTATACTAGCTCCTAATTGAACTCCTTCAACATAGTAATGATTTATTTCTTAAAATTAAGGATATCAACTCTCTTATAAATTTAACCTTTAAGTAGTCAAAATACATCATGGTCTATGTTGTATCTAACTTCAAATACCACTTGTGTGCTTATTCATCTAATAAGTTCACACTTATGGACATGGTCCCTAACATTCTTAGTGCCTTGGTACTAAATAATATATAGGGCCATCCCATACTAGATATAGGTAATAGACATGAGCACAATTAGTGCCTATATAGTTTTCATCCTAGGTGCACTCCTAGGTGTTGTTCCTAGAGTTTTTCTCCCTATTTGGTGAGTGGTACCCATGACTGATAATGGGCTCTATGAAAGATGTCCTTCCTAAAGTAGGCTACTAGTTTGGGTATCCTTAGTTCTTTATCAGGGGTATACTGTATTACATGGTGTATATCCTAGCCCTTGGTTCTACTTATTCCCTTCCCAATGGGGGGTATAAAAAAATTTATTCTAAAGGGCCACCTCCCTATCGTTGGGTGATATATATGTAAATGTCACCTACCTTAGTGGTGTCCTCATACTCATCAACTAACTCTAGGTTTGAATGAGTTTGGACATCCTAGTCTTGCGACTCAAGCTCTCCATCAATAATATCTACATATAGATCCCTTCTTAGAGATCCTATATCTCCTCATGAATCTCATTTGTGTTCATTGGAACTAATTTATTCATCATTAGAGCATAATTATATTCTATGGGAGTCCATATTCCCTTCATTAACATTGTGAGTCCTTGTAACATCTCCTAATTTAGGTTACCTCCTTTCCTTATGATCTATTTTGATCATTACTCACTAGAAATTCTCATCATATTGATGCCTTCTAATCTCATGACTACTTAGGCCTTCCATCTTTATGTGTGTTATATCACTCCTTGAATTATAATTACACCACATTTCCTCTCAACTCACTCGTATTTTTAATTATTAAATTTATTACATTAATGAATCATCCCTTTCACCTATCGTTAAGGTTAAATTGGAATCATACTAGTTTAATAGTTTTGGTTTATAAGATCATTAAAGATACAAAATATGTGTAAAGGAATTTTTGAATGATCTAAGATAATAATCAAATTCTCAATAATACTCTATTATTAATTTATAAATCAAATGTTCTGTTTGAAAGAAGGAAATAAATATGATTATGCAATCAATCTTATCCAATAAAAAAAACCTATGAATTAGATAAATTCTTGAAGGAAATATTTATGTTCCTTATGAATATTATGAATTAATAACTGATATAATATGTTATTCTTAACTCAAAATAGATTCAATGAAAAGGAACAAAAAGATTGGAAATATACAAATAAAAGATTATAATGAAAACCAAAAAAAGAGACAGATATAACAACCAACATTCTAAAGAGATATAAAACCTAAATCTAAGAAAGATAATAAAATAAATAGAAAAGAAAATAACATTAATATAATGCATAAAATAAATCTAATAAGATCAAGTCATAATGAAACTAAAGACAAAATCTAATAAGCCTAATTAAACTAAACATAAAATAAAAAAATAAAACTAAATCTATTCCAAGGACTAAAGAAAGTTAGCAAAAGAAAACAAAATAACTCAAGTTAATAAAATTTAGATAATTAATACTAATAACCAAAATTAAAGAAAGTAAAACTGTCTAAGTCTAAAGATTATCAAAGAAACTAAATAATTAAATCAAACTATTCTTAATAAAACACACTAAAAACTCAAATTACGAAGATAAGATTTATGAGTCTTCAAATAAAGAGTCATCTTAATAAGTAAATAAATGTTTTTTGAGAAACATCATTTTTGATATAAAAGTTTTTAACAATAAAACCAATATAATATGAATTGATTAAAAATCATGTCGCACATAGCGAAGTGTTCATCAATATTTAGGTCAAGTAATTGGATTTTGCTATATGATTATAAATCTAAAATCATCATAAGATATTAAACCTAACATTTCTTAGATAATTAGTTTATAAATTGAATAAAAAAACTAGGATATACTTGTGTTTATTAAGCATGTCACTTAACCATCAGATAAAGTGTCCTTGAGCTATCTGTAAGAGTTATTTATTTCAAATATATTACACAAAAAGAAGTATTAATATGGACTTGAAATAAATCAAAAGTCTTTTCAAAAATACTTGTGTAATTTTCATCTCCTTTTTTGTCATTTTGATTTTATTTTATAATTAATTTCTCCAAATATGTTTGAGGAATAGGTTATAACTAACTTTTACCGAGTTATTGGTTATGAATTAATTGAGTTTAATTAAATCAATTAAATTTCAATTATTACTTAACTCATTTTATATTTTAAAAATAAATCTTAAGATCAAAATTAAAAATAATAAATCAAGAGGACTAACTCTAATAGAATGGGGCCATTAGACATTATAATTACCTAAATAAAATAATCTATGAAAAATATCTAAAACAACATAAGCTATTAAATGAAAATATCACATCTAACATTTATTCGTATGCATTATAAATATAAATTAAAATATCCATATCAAAATATACTTGTCTAAAAATGTCTTAAACTATAAAATTATTATCAATCAAAGATTAAAACAAAGTTTCTTATAAGTATCAAATTGTAACAAAATATTTCTAAAATTTTTACTCATTCTCTGAATCTGATAACATTTCAATAAGTGAATAACATTTATTAGTCATGTACTCAATATAACTCATATTGGTTATCAAGAGACTTGATCAACTTAATTGCATCCTCCTCTTCTTCATCATCTAATTTTAAATTAACTTTCTTCACCATTCTGGTAACTTTTGGTGACATCGAAGAACTATTTTTTTGCATTTTCTAGTTCAGTGATAATATTCTTTCTTCCAATTGATGATGAAGAAATATGAAAGGTTAAGTCTAGAGCAAGTTACATTTAGACTAGCAGGTTTAGGAGATGGAAGTTTTTAGTTCATAGGTACTAAAGCCTAAGAGTGAGAGAGTAGCTTAGAAACTTGTTGTAAATAATGTTCAAGCAACTATTCATTTCGATGAGGAGAATGATAAAAAAGTTAAATTATCTTTTAATTTTAAATTAGTTTACATTCTTTTAGAATCACTTAAAATTATATATCCATATAGATGATTTATCTAATCAGTCCTTCTCCAACCTCAATTTCCTCTAGTATTCATAGGGTTAAACGCCAAAGTTTCAAGAACATTTTAGAAATCAAAATTAATTTCATCAAAGTTAATTAACATGAGAGTCTCCTTTTGAAAAGTCTTGAGAAACTCTTACCAAACCTCCTACCAACAAAAAAATGAGCTCTAGACATAGAACTATAAGAAGATGAGTTTTCCCTATTATTAGGTTGATCTGTTCTCCATGAATTTCTTTAGTTATTATTTTAATTAGGAAGTTTCCACTCTGACATTGTAAAAGATAAAATAAATCAACTAAATCTCTTTGAAAACCACACATCAAAATCTAAAACTTTATTAAATATCTAAAAATATAAATAAATTTTAATAAAGATTAAAATTTAAAAATAATATATTATCAAGATAGACATAATCTATTAAAAATTGAAATCATCACTCACAAACTCCATTGTTACCAAAGAAATATTGATAAACTTAATTTTAAATAGAACTATCTATCCTTGAAGTTTTTAAAATCCTCTAAACACATCTTCTAAAATTTCAAACAAGCATAAACACTTCACTTTCATATTCTTCTCATCTCAAATTTCTTAACATAATTTGTTTATCAGTGTAGAGAAAATAAAAAATTTCTTGAGATTTGCTAAATATTGTTTTTTTTTAAAAACATGTGGAAAAAAACACTTCTGAAACTTCAAAACCACCCTCAAGTATCTAAACTTCCAGCAAAGATATCTTCAAGAAAAATTTGGAGATTTGTATTATTCTTTAAAGCTAAATAAAACAACACAATGAATTGACACATTACAAAAAAATTATATATGATGTCAACTAATAAGTTGTCAATTCATCATTTACTAATGTAAATCTAGGGCTAGTGTCCAAGACTGTATGCAATAGCAGAAATAGATCTCTAGCAATCAGTCTCTTCTACCACACTCCACACTTGCAAGAATTAAAAATTACACTTGTAGGAATTGAAAAACACACTTGCAGAAAAATAAATCATACCACACTTTGCAGAAAAGTAAATCATACATGTAAAAATTAAATCACTTGTAAGAAAGTAAATCACACTTGTAGGAAAGTAAATTTTTGAATTAAAAATAAATGATAAACATAAAAAATACATGTAGGTTCACAACAAAATTTATAAAAAATAAATGTTTACATGAAAAATATATAATAACAATTCAAAAGAATAATCACATAATAAAATAAAAATAAAAATACATTTATCCATCTTCCTTAAAATGAGTGATCCGTTCATTCTTCGAAAGAATATTTTAATCAAAACACTAGATTTATGTCACAAAACTTCAAAATATATTACTCATAACCAAGATTGATTAAAATGATGTGAGAGGTTGGATTTATAATCTCATACTTTCAACCAACTTCTTATTCAAGAATAACAATCTTAAATGCTCTCCACCAAATATGGAGACAAACATAACAACTTAAACATTTTAGCTTATCTCAATCTTCTACAAAATATGAAGAGAGATGTTATTATCTATTTACAACATAAGCTCAATTTTCATGAAATATGAAAAGAATTATTTATGAAATAAAATTATATAAA
This sequence comes from Torreya grandis, assembly GCA_037957365.1. Lineage (NCBI taxonomy): Eukaryota > Viridiplantae > Streptophyta > Pinopsida > Cupressales > Taxaceae > Torreya > Torreya grandis. The sequence goes on along the minus strand of JARHVA010000087.1, from coordinate 3,577,483 downwards.
ACTAAATTTAGATACAATCTTGAGTTAGACTATAGATAGACCTATACAATCTATGGATATACTAGCACCATCCATAGATATACCTAAAGAATTCATAGATTTTAGTGTTAGGACCTTAGATCACAATTGATTACTTTTGTATAAGCAACTAAAAATATAATTAAATCAGAAGTAATAAGTAACTAGAAATCAGAAACAATAAAGAATAGGAGATACGAGAAATAATACAATCTGTATTAAACTATTTCATAAAGAAATACAATGAAGAAATCTCTTTCTCCACACCTCTCGAAGATGTACAGTAATTCTCCCTCAAGAGTTCTCTCTCTCTCTCAATCAATTACAACCAATTCAATTATTGAATTGTTTCCCCTCATACAGATCTTCTTGATCTTGCACCTTGCAGATCTTCTTGATCTTGCTCCTTGAAGATCTAATTGATCTTGCTCACTTTACAATACTACCCCATGGGTCTCTTAAATAGTATTGAAAGCAAACAATAATTAGAAAAATAGACTCAAGACTAATTTTAGTCTTTACATGCAAACTGACTATTCTCCTAAAATTAGCAATTCTGGAAATGCCTGGAAACACACAAAAGTCAGTGTCGATCTACAGATGACCGATGCCGACTGACCCCTGACCAATGTCGATCAAACCCTAACCAATGTCGGTTTGTTCTGACCGATGCCGCCGATGCTGGTTGACCCCTAACCGATGTCGGTTGGTTTTGACTGATGTCAGTTACTGTATAACCGATGCCGGTTACTGGTTAAGCCCAACAACCTCCACATTAGCTCATTGGTGAAGCTTTTAGCTCCACAACTCAACAATTTGAACAAACATAACAACCTAAACATTTTAGCTTATCTCAATCTTCTACAAAATATGAAGAGAGATGTTATTATCTATTTACAACATAAGCTCAATCTTCATGAAATATGAAAAGAATTATTTATGAAATAAAATTATATAAAACTAAATTTAGATACAATATTGAATTAGACTATAGATAGACCTATACAATCTATGGATATACTTGCACCATCCATAGATATACCTAAAGAATTCATAGATTTTAGAACCTACAGAGTCCATATATTTCAAAACTTGTAGAGTTCATAGATTTTAGAATCTGTAAAGTTTATAAATTTTAGAACCTATAGAGTTCATAGATTTTAGATCTATAGAGTCCATAGATTTTAAAACTTACAGAGTCCATAGATTTTAGATCTATAGAGTCTATAAATTTTTTGATTTGCATTTGACGTTTGATATTTTGAGCTGGTCTTTAATTAATAAACTACATTGATGTAGAGATAATGGCCTAGTTTGTAGATATGAATTAAGTGAGTTTATAGCTAGTTTGGGTGAGTCTGTACCTATACCCAGAGTGTTTGTAGTTCACTTTAAAGTTGATATTTGATTAAATTTTCATGCTCAAATTAAATATAGCTTATTATGGGTTGTATATACACATATTAACAATTTTTTTCAAATATTTGGTAACAAGAAGCAAAAAATAAAAAGACAATAATTTATAAATAAATAATCAAGGTATAGTTCTCTATTTCATTCTAAATAAATCACAAGTTCAAAAACTACACTTAAATCCACTTCTTATACAAGAAAAAATGATGTTCTTTCATGAATATAATGAGCTATTTTATGGTTTCATCATCTCTCCTACACCTAATCTCATGCATGTCTTCATAAATGTCATTCTTTTATTTAAAAATTCTTTGACATATAAATCCATGAGTTATATGTTCTCATTTAAAAATAGTCTTGCTAGATTTAACTTTGTATAAGTAGAATTATTTTTAACTTGTAGAATCTTTTTGAATTTCATAGGTAAAAGTGTTTAATGAAAGTGTTCAATAAAATACATTTTTTAAGGATAGGTTCTTGTATGAAAATTTTATTTTTATCCTTGATTTCTTTTTGACATAAGTTCTTGTGTGGAATTCTCAAGCTGCCTTTTTTTTTTCACTGAAGTTAGAGTAGGTTCTTGTGTTGAAAATTTCCTACTATACTTACATAACTCTATTTTGACCACAAAATAATTCTCGGCATAAAATAAATTTTGATGTTTAAAATATTTGATTTTTTTTGAAAACTATATACCATTATAAAAGTTGTTAACTTAATTTTACTAAGCCCTATTATTTATTGCTGAGACTATTTTCTTTCTCCTTCTCTCCCACACCTATTCGCATGCATGCCAATGTAAATATGATATAAATACTTTTAAATTTATTTGAATGGGGATGTTATATTATTTTTTCTTCTTTTAAAAAAAAATAGATCTTTATATCATAAAAAAACTTAAAAATAAATTTAAAAATGAAATAACATAAACTAGATACCCTAACACAACTTCAGTTTGTCTTGTCTTTCTTGATGTCAACCCCATGGAGCATATTGAAAAATTTGTTTGAAGAATGGAAGCTCAAACAATATTTAAAATGAGAGCATAAAGATTCAACAACCAAATATTTATTATAGGTAATAAAATTAGTCATTACTAGTTTTCAATTTTTCTCAAATTATTTTTTTGCCCTTCACTAGCTAGTAAAACTAGTTTTCTAGTCAAGGCTATAATTTTTTTTTAATGTATATGCATAAATGATGATAGAGAAAATGTTAACAGTAGAATATATACATCTTCATACTATTTTCAAATGTATTAGTAAATTTTTTACATGTTTGACATTCTTCATCATTGGTCTATGTAGTGATGACCAATCATTGGTAGAAGATTTTTGTTGATTCTACTATTTTCTTAGGATAATTTGTTAGGTACTTGATAAAGCTGTGGATAGAAATTGAGTTATTTTGAACTCAAATAACTCCATAATCTCTAAACTTTGAGTTCATATACACAAAAATGTAGGCCTGTAAGTGACTCTTTTCCATTTAAATTTCTATCTATTGATTTGTCTCTTCTGATCTTTTTCATTGAGGAGCAACTCTGTGAGAGAATTCATCCTTATGATGAAGTAAGTTTATGTTCTATTATGTCTTAAAAGTTTTTTTTTGATCTATCTTCATGAAATTATCTTTCAAGAACTTAAAACTATAATTTTTTTTTAGACTAGCATAATATCAACCACATCAAATAATTATAAATGTCAATAACATGAAAAATGGAAAGAACATTTAAAAACACATTAATGCATGTATTTTATCCTATTTAATAATGATTGGTGGTTCAAAAAATTTAATGGATATTTATTATGAAAACAAGAACTCTCTCAGATAAATTCTATTATTATGATTGGTGGATATGGGTTTAACTAATGGATGGAATGGAATGAACATAAATATTATCAAAAAAAATTATTTACAGATTGTGTAGGAAAGTCTAACTATGATATGCACATGGATAATGATATATCTTTAAAAAAAAATTAGTTAGAATTAGCTATTAATTTTATAAAAATCTAACATATCTTATATGATAATTCATAGATGGCAGGAATATACAATGACCTATGATTTTTATGCATAGTAGCTGATAGAAAAATAATATGAAAATATCAAATTAAAAATAAAATAAAGTATAGAAAAACATACCTAAATATTCTTCATATATAAGATTGTACTACAAGATATGATTGTTGTTGCTACTATATTAGATCAAGATCTTTGTTAGCCTCAATAATCAAGAATCAAGGTCTCTATTATAATGTTAATGTTAATACCTCAACCTTAACCTTATTATTGATATTAATATTTTTATTCATATAAATATTAATCCATCTAATATTTACAGTACATTCCTATTCATTGACCATTGTTTTCCTAGGCTTCAAATAAAACTTTTTATCTTTTTCTTACAGCCACAAATTTTGTCTTTATCTTTATTTGATATTCTTAAAGTCAAGTTATAAAATACCAAATAATTAGTAACATAAAATATCAATAATTCATTTTTATTATTCTTGAAAAATTCGTTGACCCACATGAAATCTTCTAACTTCATGCATGGAGATTTATTTGCATGCAATGCTTGATTTATAAATTGATCCACATGCATGAAGATTTATTTGCATGTAATACTTTATTTGTACGTTGACCTACATGTATGAAGATTTATTTTCATGTAATTTAAATTTATGAAACTAACTTCATATATGTTATATTTCTACCTAGATTTATGCATACAATTTAAATTTATGCAATTAATTTAATGCATGTTAAATGTCAACCTAGATTTATGCATGTAATCTAAATTTATGCAACTAACTTCATGCATGTTATATGTCTACCTAGATTTATGCATGTAATCTAAATTTATGAAACTAACTTCATGCATTATATATGTCCATCTAGATTTATACATGTAATCTAAATTTATACATACAACTAACTTCATGCATGTTATCTTTTCACCTAAATTTATGGATGCAATCTAAATTTATGCAACTAACTTCATGCATGCATGATATATTATATCATTCTTAGAATAGAATGAGATCTACTTAATTGAGTATTTTCTATTATTTCATTATAAAAATAAAATCACATGTAATATTTTTAAATTTAATTGACCTAAAAATTGTTTGATTTTTTATTGATGATTTTTAAAAAAGTACAACTGTATTTTATCTTTCATATAGTTGATCTCAATTTTTTTATTCAAATAGATAGATTAATGTTTCAATAGACATGTTAGGTATAGGGACATAAATTTTAATTTTTTTTTTGTGAATAATTATAAAAATTCAACCCATTTTTATCTATTTTTATGCTATTTTAGATCATCATTTTCTTCCTTAATCTTACATCAACATTTAAATCCTTTCATATGGTGTTGAAATGTGTTATTTTCTATACAGTAGCATTAGTATGGTGTGAGGGGGTTTATACATGGAATTAAATTTTAAAATAAACTCTAATATATGTTATATAAAAATAAACTCTAGTATATGTTATATAAAAATAAACTCTAATATTAGTATGGTGTGAGGGGGTTCTTTAATTTAATTGGAGAAAAATAAACTCTAATATATGTTATATAAAAATAAATTCTAATCTATTTTGTAAGAAAATAAATTTTAAAGAACCCATTAACTAGTATCTTTTATCACAAAATTTGTAAAAAGACATTTTCTCTCATTAGAAACTTGTTTATCTAATGCATTAGATAATTCTCTTAACAAATTTTGAATATCCTAATAACATCATGGTCCCTAGAAACAATGACAAAAATGATTAGTCATTAATTGATAATTTAATAATTTCAATCTAGGATTAGTGTCTAAGGCTATATGTAATAGGAGAAAGAGATCTCTAACAATCGATTTCTTCTACCACACTCCACACTTGTAAGAATTGAAAAGTACACTTGAAAAAAAGTAAATCATACCACACTTTTTAGAAAAGTGAATCACACTTATAAAAATTAAATCACGCTCGCAAGAAAGTAAATCACACTTGCAGAAAAATAAATTTTTGAATTGAAAATAAATGATAAACATAAAAAATACCTACAGGTTCACAACAAATTTTATAGAAAATAAATATTTACATGAAAAATAAATAATAAAAATTCAAAATAATAGTTACATAATAAAGAAATAAATAAAAATATATTTATCTATCTTCCTTAGAATGAATGGTCAGCTCATTCATCAAAAAAGAATTTTAATCAAAATACTGAATTTACGTCATAAAGCTTTAGAATGTATTATTGATAACTAAAATTGATTACAATAGTGTGGTAGGTTGTAATTATAATCTCATGCTTCCAACTAACTCCTTATTTAAGAATAATAATCATAGATGCTCTCCATTAAATATGAAGAGAAATATTAAAACTTAGATGTTTTATTTTATCTCAATCTTCCATGAAATATGGAGAGAGACATTATATATTTACAACATAAGCTCAATATTCATGAACTATGAAGAGAATTGTTTATGAAATAAAGTTATACAAATCTAAATTTAGATATAATCCTGAGTTAGTCCATAGATAGACATGTACAATCCATAGATATCCCTGTATAGTTTATAGATATACCTATAGAGTCTATAGATTTTAAAATTTTTAGAGTCTATAGATTTTAGAACCTACAGAGTCTATAAATTATAGATATATAGAGTCCATATATTTCATAACCTTAAAATCTATAGATTTCAGACATACAAAGTCTATAAATTTTTTCAAATTGTATTCTTCAAACTGTTAATGACTATGATGGCTCCCTTGATGTTTGAAGCTTTAAACTAGTCTTTAATTAATGAACTACATGAATGTAGAGATACTGGTTGAATCTGTAGATATGCATTGAGTTCATAGCTAGTTTGGATGAGTCTGTAGTTGTGTTTATAGTGCTTGTATCTCACTTCAAAATTGATATTTGATTGGATCTTCATGCTCAAGTCTAATATAATTTATTATAGACTGCATATACACATATTAATTATTTTTCTAAAAATTTAGTAATAAGAATCATAAGTTGACAATAATTTATAAATAAATAATTAAGGTATAATTTTTAATTTTATTCTAGATAAATCATAAGTTTAGAAACTACACTTAGATTCACTTCTTATGTAAAAAAAATTTATGTTATTTCATGGATATAATGAGTCATTTTATGGTCTCGTCATCTCTCCCAAACCTAACCTCATGCATGTCCTCATACATGTCATTCTTTTATATAATTTTTTTTTGAGATACAAATGCATGAGTTAGATGTTCTCATTTACATAATCTTTTCATATTTAACCTTGTATAAGTAAAATTATGTTTAACTCTTAGAATATTTTTAGATTTTATAGGCAAAAGATTCTAATGAAAGTGTTCAATAAAATATATTCATCAAAGATAGGTTCTTGTGTGATTTTTTTTCTATTCTTGATTTTTCTTTAACATAGGTTCTTGTGTGGAATTCTCATGCTACATTTTTTTAATGAAGTGAGAGTATGTTCTTGTGTTGAGAATTTTTTGTTGTAACTATATAACTTTATTTTTATCACAAAATAGTTCTCAGCACAATATATTTTGATGTTTAAAATATTTATATAATTTTGAAAACTATATACCATTTTCAAATTTGTTAATTTGATTTTACTAAGCCCCATTATTTATTATTGAGATTGTTTTCTTTTTCCTTCTCTCCCACACTTAATCCCATGCATGTCCTCATGCATGCCAATGTAAATATATATAAAGTGTGGGGATATTTGATTATTTTTCTTTATTTACAAAAAATGAATCTTTATGTAACAAAAAAACTTATAAATAAATTTAAAAGTGAAATAAAAAAAACTACATACTTTGGCACAACTTCAATTCATCTGGTCTTTTTTGATGCCAATTTCATGGATCATATTGAAAAAGATATTTGAATAATGAAATTCCAAGTAATACTAAAAATGAGAGCATAAAAAATTAGCAAGTATTTATTGCAGATAAAAAAATTACTCATTGTTGATTTTTAAATTTTTATAATTTTTTTACCCTTGACTAGCCAGTAAAATTAATTTTTTAGCCAAGGCTCATTTTTCTAGTACTTAGTCCATCACCAAGATGGTTTTCAAATCAAGACTGTCAAAAACACTCGAGAGTTTTCATTGTTGGTTTTTTATGTATATACAGAAATGATGATTGAAAAAATATTAACAATAGATTGTATACATCTTCATACATTTTTGAAATATATTAGTAAATTTTTTACATTTTTGACATTCTTCATCATTGGTCTATATAGTGATGACCAATCATTGGTAGAAGATTCTTTTTAATTATATTATTCTCTTAGAATAAATTTTTAGGTATTTGATGAAGCTATGGATAAAAATTAATCTATTTTGATCTTCTAAAATAGCTTCATAATCTCCAAATTTTGAATTAATATACACAAAGGTGCAGGTTTATAGGTGATTCTTTTCTATTTAAACTTCTGCTTATTGTTTTATCTTCTTTGATATTTTTCATTAAAGAGCACTCCTTTGAGATAATTCATCTTTGTGATGAAATAAATTTATATTCCTCTATTCTGTCTTGAATGCTTCTTGTTGATCTATCTTCATAAAATTATCTTGCAAAAATTTAAAACCACAAAAACTTTTCAAACCATCATAATATTAGTCACATCAAATAATTATAAATGTCAATAATATGAAGAATGAAAAAAATATTTAAAAACACATGAATGAATGTATTTTAACTTATTTAAGATTGATTGGTGATTAAAAATTTTCAATATATATTTATTATGAAAATAAGAAATTCATCAAATAAGTTCTATTATTATGATTAGTGGATATGAGTTTGACTAATGGATGAAATATAATGAAGATAAATATCATCAAACATTTTTATTTATAGGGTGTGAAAAAAAATCTAACTATGATATGCACAGGGATAATGATAGATCTTTAAAAATATTTAGTTAAAACTAGATATTAATTTTATACAAATCTAACATTAAATGATAATTCATGGATGGAAAGAATATACAATGATCTATGATTTGTATGCATAATAGTTGATGGTGCAATGATATAAAAATAACAAACTAAAAATAAAATAGATTATAAGAAAATATACTTGAATATTCTTTATATATAAGATTGTACTATAAAATATCCTTGTTGCTACTACTGTATTAAATCAATATTTTTGTTAGCCTCAATAATAAAAAATCAAGATATTTGTTATAATGTTAATGTTAATACCTCAGATTTAACTTTGTTATTGATATTAACATTTCCATTCATATCAACATTAATCCATCTAATATTTTTAGTACATTTATATCCATTAACCATTATTTTTCTAGGTTTCAAATAAAATTTTCAATTTTATTATTGCAATCACAAAATCTATGTTTTTCTTCATTTGACTTTATTAAAATCGAGCTGTAAAATATCAAGAAATTAGTATCATAAAATACCAATAATTCACTTTTATTATTCTTTTCTAATTCATTGACCCAAATAAAATCTTCTACCTTCATGCATGGAGATTTATTTGCATGCAATTATTGATTTGTTCATTGACCGACATGTATGAAAATTTATTTACATGCAATGCTTGATTTGTGCATTGACCCATCTGTATAGAGATTTATTTGCATGCAATCTAAATTTATGAAACTAACTCCATGCATGTTATCTTTCTACCTATATTTATATATGTAATCTAAATTTATGCAACTAACTTCATGTATGTTATATGTTCATCTAGATTTATGTAACTAACTTCATGTATGTTATATATACACCTAAATTTATGCATAAAATCTAAATTTATGTAACGAAATTCATGTATGTTATATGTCTATCTAGATTTATGCATGTAATCTAAATTTATGCATATAATTAATTTCAAGCATGTTACCTTTCTAGCTAGATTTATGCATGCAATCTAAATTTATGTAACTAACTTCATGCATACATGATATATCATATCCTTCTTAGAATAGAATGATATTGACTTAATTGAGTATTTTCTCTTATTTTGTTATAAAAATAAAATTACATGCAATATTTTAAAAGTCAACTGACCTAAAAATTATGTGATCTTTTATTAATAGTTTCAAAAAAAATGCAATTATATTTTATCCTCCATATAATCGATCTCATTTTTTTTTTAAAATAGGTAGATTAATTCTTCAATAGACATGTTAGGCATAGGGAAATTTTTTTTGTATTTTTTTGTGAATAATTATAGAAATTTAACTCATTTTTCTCCATATTTTATATTATTTTAGATCATCATTTTCTTCCTTCATCTTACATCAACATTTAAATATTTTTGTATGATGTTGACAGTTATTATTTTTACACAACATTAGTATGGTGTTGGAGGTTTTTTACATAAAATTAAAAATTTTAAAGCTAATTACAAAAAAATAAACTCTAATCTATGTTGTAAGAAAATAAATTCTAATCTATTTTGTAGGAAAATAAATTTTAAAAAAACTATTAACTATTTCCTGTCATAAAATTTATAAAGAGATATTTCTTCTCACTAAAAACTTGTTTATCTATTACCACTAGATAATTCTCTTAACAAATTTTGAATCCCCTAATAACACCATGGTCTTTGAAAATGGTACCAAAAATGATGAGTCATCAATTCATCACTTAGTAATGTCAATCCAGGGTTGGTGTCTAAAGTTGTATGCAATAGAAGAAAGATATCTCTACTAATTAGTATCTTTTACTACACTTCACACTTGCAGGTATTAAAAAATACACTTGTAAGAATTGAAAAGTACACTTACAAGAAAGTAAATCACATCACACTTTGTAAAAAAATAACTTATACTTATAAAAATTAAATCACACTTGCAAGAAAATAAATCACACTTGTAAAAAAATAAATTTTTGAATTAAAGATAAATGATAAACATAAAAGATATATGTAGGTTCACAACAAAATTTATAGAAAATAAATGTTTACATGAAAAAAAATAATTTAAAAGAATAATTACATAATAAATAAATAAATAAAAATACATTTATCCATCTTGTTTGAAATGAGTGGCTAACTCATTCTTTAGAAGAGGATTTTAATCAGAACACTGAATTTATGTCACAAAGCTTCATAATGTATTATTGATAACTAATATTGATTACAATGGTATGAGAGGTTATATTTATAATCTCATGCTTCTAACCAAATTTTTATTCAAAAATAACAATTCTAGATGTTCTCTATTAAATATGAAAAGAAATATAACAACATAGATATTTTTACTTATCTCAATATTTCACAAAATATGGAGAGATGTTATTATCTATTTACAATATAAACTCAATCTTAATGAAATATGAAGAGAATTATTATGAAATAGTATTATATAAATCTAAATTTAGATATAATTTTGAGTTAGTTCATAAATAGCCCTATACAATTCATAGATATATTTGCACACTTTGTAGATATACCTACAGAGTCTATAGATTTCAAAACGTGTAGAGTCCATATATTTTAAAATCTATAGATTTCATAGATTTTATATTTTTAGAGTCCATAGATTTCAAACTTGCAGAGTTTATAAATTTTAAAACTTATGAAATCTATAGATTTTAGACCTATAAAGTCCATAGATTTCTTCAAGTTGCATTCTTTGAACTGTTGATGATTATAATGACTTCTTTGACGTTTGATGTTTTGAAATGGTCTTCAATCAATGAACTATATGAATGTAGATCTACTGATTGAGTCTATAAATATGAATTGAGTGAGTTCATAGCTAGTTTGGGTGAGTCTATAGCTATGTTTATAGTGCCTATAACTTATTTTAAAATTGATATTTGGCTGGGTATTCATACTCAAATCTAATATAACTTATTATGGATTGCATATACACACATTAACAATTTTTTTCAAAGATTTAGTAACAAGAATCAACAAATAAAAAAATAATGATTTATAAAAAAATAACCAAGGTATAGTTCTCTATTTTATTCTAAATAAATCATAATTTTAGAAACTACACTTAGATCCACTTCTTATGCAAATAAAAAAGATGTTATTTCATGGATATAATGAGTCATTTTATGATCTCATCATCTCTCTGACACCTAACCTCATGTATGTCATCATACATGTCATTCTTTTATCTAAATTTTTTTTGAGATACAAATGCATGAGTTAGATATTCTCATTTGTAAATAATCTCTATATTTGACCTTGCATAAGTAAAATTATTTTTAACTTGTATAATCTTTTTGAACTTCATAGGAAATTTTTTTTAATGAAAGTGGTCAATAAAATATATTTGTCAAGGATAGGTTCTTGCGTGGAAATATTTTTTCTATCTTTGATTTCTCTTTGACATAGGTTCTTATGTGAAATTTTCATGTTGCCTTTTTTTTAATGAAGTGAGAATAGGTTCTTGTGTTGAAAATTTCCTATTGTGCCTACATAACTCTATTTTGACTACAAAATGATTATCAACATAAAATAAATTTTGATAGTTGAAATCTTTGAATTTTTTTAAAAAACTATATACCATTATCAAAGTCATTAACTTGATTTTACTAAGTCTCATTATTTATTGCTGAGATTAGTTTCTTTCTCCTTCTCTCCCACACATAATCTCATGCATGTCCTCATGCATACCAATGTAAATATGTATAAAGTGTGAGGATATTCGATTATTTTTATTTCTTTATGAAAAAATGAATCTTTATGTAATAATAAAACTTATAAATAAATTTAAAATTAAAATAAAAGAAACTAGATACATTAACACAACTTCAGTTCATATCTTTTTTGATGTCAATCCCATGAAGCATATTAAAAAATATGTTTGAAAAATAGAAGCCCAAGTAATGTTTAAAATGAGCGCATAAAAAGTTAGCAATCAAGTATTTATTGTAGGTGAAAAAATCAACCATTGCTAGTTTTCAATTTATTTCAATTATTTTTTACTTTTTTTACTTTTGACTAGACAGTAAAACTACTTTTCTAGTCAAGTCTCATTTTTTTAGTGTTTGACCTGTTAACAAGATAGTTTTAAAATCAAGACTACCAACAACACCTGAAGATTTTTTTTTTTTTTTTTTATGTATATGAAAAAATGATGATAGAAAAAATGTTAGAAATATACTATATACATCCTTATACTATTTTTAAATATATCAGTAAATTTTCTATATATTTGATAATCTTCATCATTGGTCTATGTAGTGATGACAAATCATTAGTATAAATTTTTTGTTGATTCTCTTATTCTCTTAGGATAAAGTGTCAGGTACTTGATGAAACTATGGACAAAAATTGAGCTATTTTACTCTTCTTAAATGGTTTCATAATCTCTAAACTTTGAGTTCATATACATAAAAGTGTAGGTCTGTAGGGGATTCTTTTCCATTTAAACTTTTGTCTATTGATTTGTCTCTTCTAATCTTTTTCATTAAGGATTAGTTCTATGAGAGAATTCATATTTGTGATGAATCAAGTTTGTGTTCCTCTATTCTTTATTAAAAGCTTCTTGTTGATCTATATTCATAAAATTATCTTGTAAGAACTTAAAATCACAAAAACTTTTCAGACCAACATAATATTAGTCACATCAAATAATTAGAAATGTCAATAACATGAATAATGTAAGGAACATTTAAAAATACATTAATGGATATATTTTAACCTATTTAATAATGATTGGTGGTTTAAAAGTTCTAATAAATTTTTATTATGGAAACAAGAAATCTTTCAGATAAGTTTTATTATTATGATTGGTGGATATAAATTTGAATAATAGATGGAATAGAATGAAGATAAATATCATTAAATATTTTTATTTATAAGTTGCATAAAAAGATCTAACTGTGATATGTACAGGGATAAAGATTCATCTTTAAAAATCTTTAACTAAAACTAGTTATTAATTTTAAAAAAATCTAACATACCTTAAATGATAATGTATGGATGAAAAGAATATACAATGACTTATGATTTATATGCATAATAATTGATGAAAAAATGATATGAAAATACTAAACTAAAAATAAAATAAAGTATAAAAAACACATCTGAATATTCTTCATATATAAGATTGTACTACAAGATATCCTTACTGCTGCTATTGTTTAGATCAAGATCTTTGTTAGTCTCAAAAATAAAGACTCAAGATCTTTGTTAATCATGTTAATGTTAATACTTTAGTCTTAGTCTTGTTATTTATATTAACATTTCAATTCATATCAACATTTACTTATCCAATATTTGTAGTATATTCGTATTCATTGATCATTATTTTTATAAGCTTCAAATAAAACTTCAATCTTCTTTTTGTAACTACAAATTTTGTGTTTGTATTCATTTATTATTTTTAAAATTAAACTATAAAATATCAAAGAATTAGTAGCTTAAAAGATCAATAATTCACTTTTATTATTCTTTTCAAATCCGTTGACTTATCAAATCTTCTAACTTCATGCATAGAGATTTATTTGCATGTCATGCTTGATTTGTATGTTGACCAACATGCATGGAGATTTATTTGCATACAATGTTTGATTTATGTATTAACCCACATGCATAGAGATTTATTTACATGTAATGTTTGATTTGTGTGTTAACCCACATACATGAAGATTTATTTACATACAATCTAAATTTATGAAACTAACTTCATGCATGCTATCTTTCCACCTAAATTTATATATGCAATTTAAATTTATGCATCTAACTTCATGCATGCTATATGTTCACCTATATTTATGCATACAATCTAAATTTATGCAACTAAATTCATGCATATTATATTTTTTCTTAGATTTATGCATGTAATCTAAATTTATGCATACAACTAACTTTGTATATGTTATCTTTCCACCTAGATTCATGTATGCATGATCTATCATATCCTTCTTAGAATAGAATGAGATAGAATTAATTGAGTATTTTTCCTTAGTCCATTATAAAAATAAAATCACATAAAATATTTTTAAAGTCAATCGACTTCAAAATTTTGTGATCTTTTCTTGATGATTTTGAAAAAAGTGCAACTATATTTTATCTTTCATATAGTTGATCTCAATTCTTTTCTTTAAATATGAAGATTAATGCTTCAATAGACATGTTAATTACATGGACATAATTTTTTTTTGTGTGAATATCTATAAAAATTCAATCCATTTTTCTCCATCTTTTATCTTATTTTAGATCATCATTTTATTCTTCTATTTTGCATCAACATTTAAATCTTTTTATATGGTGTTGGCAGTTGTATTTTTTACACAGTAATGTTAGAATGATGTGGAGAGGTTTTTGAATGAAATTAAATTTTTTAAATCTAATTATAGAAAAATAAACTCTAATCTATGTTGTATAAAAATAAATTTTAATCTATTTAACAAAATAAATAAATTCTAAAGAAACCATTAACTAAGTATCTCCTATCACAAAATTTGTAAAAAGACATTCCCTCTCACTAAGAACTTATTTATCTATTGTCACTAGATAATTCTCTTAACAAATTCTGAATCTCCTAATAACATCATGGTCCTTGAAAATGACATCAAAAATGATGAGTCATCAATTCATCATTTAATAATATCAATTCAGGGTTAGTGTCCAAGGTTATATGCAATAGGAAAAAGAGATCTCTAACAACCAGTATCTTCTACTACACTCCATACTTGCAAGAATTAAAAAATACACTTGAAGGAATTGAAAATCACACTTTCAAGAAAGTAAATCACACTTGCAAGAAAATAGAAATTTTAATTGAAAATAAATGATAAATACAAAAATCACCTACAGGTTCACAACAAATTTTATAAAAAATAAATATTTACATGAAAAATAAATAATAAACATTTAAAAGAATAATTACATAATAAATAAATAAAAATATATTTATCCATCTTCTTTAGAATAAGTGATCAGCTCATTCCTCAAAAGAGGATTTTAATCAGAGCATTAGATTTATGTCACAAAGCTTCAGAATATATTATTGATAATTAAGATTGATTACAATGATTTGTGAGGTTGTATTTATAATCTCATGATTCTAAACAACTCATTATTCAATAATAACAATCTCAGATGTTCTTCATCAAATATGGAGAAAAATATAACAACTTAGATATTTTGGCTTATATCAATCTTCTACAAAATATGCAGAGAGATGTTTTTATCTATTTACAATACAAACTCAATTTTCATGAAATATGAAGAAATTATTTTATGAAATAAAATTATATAAATCTAAATTTAGATACAATCTTGAACTATTTCATAGATAGATCTACACAATCCATAAATATCCCTGCATAGTTCATAGATATATCTCTAGGGATTTTAGAACCTACAGAGTCCATAGATTTTAAAACTTGCAGAGTCCATAGATTTTAGACATGTAGAGTTCATAGATTTTGAAACCTATAGAGTCCATAGATTTTAGACCTAAAGAGTCTGTATATTTATTCAATATGCATTATTCAAACTATTGATGATTATGATGGCTCCCTTAACATTTGATGCTTTGAACTAGTCTTTAATCAATAAATTATATAGATATAGAGTTACTAATTGAGTCTATAGATATAAATTGAGTGAATTCATATCTAGTTTGGGTGAGTCTATATTTGTGCCTAGAGTACTTGTATCTCACTTTAAATTTGATATTTGATTGGGTCTTCATGCTTAAATCTAATATAACTTATTATGCACTGTATATACACACATTGACAACTTTTTATAAATATTTAATAACAAGAATCAACAAAAAAGAAGACAATTATTTATAAAGAAAGAACCAAGGTATAGTTCTTTATTTCATTCTAAATAAATCATAAGTTCAAAAATTATACTTAGATCCACTTCTTATGCAAGGAAAAAAGATATTATTTTATAGATATAATGAGTCATTTTATGATCTCATCTCTCCCACACCTAACCTCATGCATGTCATCATGCATGCCATTCTTTTATCTTTTTTTTTTTTTTTTTTTGAGATACAAATGCATGATTTAGATGTTCTTATTTGCAAATAATCTTTTCAGATTTAATTTTGCATAGGTAAAATTATTTTTAACTTGTATAATCTTTTTAGATTTTATAGGCAAAAATTTTCAATGAAAGTGGTCAATAAAATATATTTTTCAAGGATAGGTTCTTGTGTGAATCTTTTTTTCTATCATTGATTGTTTTTTGACACAAGGTCTTGTGTAAAATTCTCATGCTATTTTTTTAAAAATGAAGTGAGAGCAGGTTCTTCTGTTGAGAATTTTCTTTTGTGACTACATAGCTATATTTTGACCACAAAACAATTATTAATATAAAATAAGTTTTTATGCTTTAAATTTTTGACTAATTTTGAAAATTATAAACCATTATCAAAATAATTAACTTGATTTTATAAAGCCTCATTATTTATTGTTGAGACTATTTTATTTCTCCTTCTCTTCCACACTTAGTCCCATGCATGTCCTCATGAATACTAATGTAAATATGTATAAAGTGTGGTGATATTCAATTTTTTTTCCTTCTTTTCAAAAAAATAGATCTTTATGTAGCAACAAAACTTACAAATAAATTTAAAAGTGAAATAAAAGAAACTAGATACCATGACATAACTTCAATTCATCTTATCTTTCTTGATGTCAATCCCATGGAGCATATTTAAAAAGATGTTTGAATAATGGAAGCCCAAGTAATGTGAAAAATGAGAGCATAAAAAGTCATCAACCAAGTATTTATTGCAGGTGAGAAAAACAACCATTACTAGTTTTCAACTTTTCTCAAATTTTTTTGTCATTGACTAGCCAATAAAATAAATTTTCTAATCAAGGTTCATTTTTTCAGTACTTGACATGCAATAAAATTGGTTTTAAAACCAAGACTACCAATAACACCAAAAGTTTTTCATTATTAATTTGTTTATGTATATGCAAAAATGATGATAGCAAAGATGTAGCAATAGATTGTATACATCCTCATATTATGTTTAAATGTATCAATAATTTTTTTACATATTTGACATTCTTCATCATTGGTCTATGTAGTGATGACCAATAATTAGTAAATTTTTTTTATTGATTCTATTGTTCTCTTAGAATAAAGTGTCAGGTACTTGATAAATCTATGGACATAAATTGAGCTATTTTGATATTCTCAAATGGCTCCATAATCTCTAAACTTTGAGTTCATATACACAAAGATGTAGGTTTGTACGTGATTCTTTTTCATTTAAACTTTTAACTAGTGATTTTTCTCCTCTAATATATTTCATTGAAGATCATCCCTATGAGAGAATTCATCTTTGTGATGAATCAATTTTGTATTCCTCTATTCTATATTGAAAGCTTCTTGTTTATCTATCTTCATGAAATTATCTTGCAAGAACTTGAAACCAGAAAAACTTTTTAGACTAGCATAATATCAGCCACATTAAATAATTATAAATATTAATAACATGAAGAATGGAAGGCACATTTAAAAACACATGAATGAATATATTCTAGGCTATTTAGGAATGATTGGTGGTTCAAAAATTTTAATGCATTTTTATGATAGAGACAAGAACTCCCTTAGAGAAGTTATATTATTATGATTGATAGATATTAGTTTGACTAATGGATGGAATAGAATAAATATAAATTTCATCAATTTTTTTTATTTATAGACTATGTAGGAAAGTCTAACTGTGATATGCATAGGTATAATGATAGATTTTTTAAAAAAATAGCTAAAATTAGCTATTAATTTTATAAAAATATAACATACCTTAAATGATAATGCATGGATAGAAAGAATATACAATGCCCTATGATTTGTATGCATAGTTGTTGATAGAGAAATGATATGAAAATACCAAACTGAAAATAAAATAAAGTACAAGAAAATATACTTAAATATTGTTCATATATCAGATTATACTACATGATATCCTTGTTGCTGTTACTGTATTAGGTGAAGATCTTTGTTAACCTCAACAATAAAGAATCAAGGTCTTTATTATAATGTTAATATTAATACCTCATCCTTAATCTTGTTATTGATATTAACATTTCTATTCATATCAACATTAATCCATCCAATATTTATAGTATATTCCTATCTGTTGACCATTATTTTTCTAAACTTTAAATAAAATTTTCAATATTCTTCTTACAACCACAAATTATATGTTTGTCTTCATTTGACATTATTAAAATCAAGCTATAAAATAACAAAAAATTAGTAACATAAAATATCAATAATTCACTTTTATTATTCTTATCAAATCTATTGCCCTACATCGAATCTTCTAACTTCATGTATAGAGATTTATTTGCATGCAATGCTTGATTTATGTATTGATCCATATACATGAAGATTTATTTACATACAATACTTGATTTGTATGTTAGTCCACATGTGTGAAGATTTATTTACATGTAATGCTTAATTTATGTATTGGCCCACATGCATATGGATTTAATTGCATTTAATGCTTGATTTGTGCATTGACTCATATGCATGGAGATTTATTTATATGCAATCTAAATTTATAAAATTAATTTCATGCATGATATATTATCATCTAAATTTATGCAACTAACTCCATGCATATTATATGTCTGCCTAGATTTATGCATATAATCTAAATTTATGTAACTAACTTCATGCATGCTATATATTATCTTAGATTTAAGCATTTAATCTAAATTTATATAACTAACTTCATGCATGATATATGTCCACCTAGATTTATTCATACAATAAATTTATGTATACAAGTAACTTCATTCATGTTATTTTTTCACCTAAATTTATGAATGCAATCTAAATTTATGCAACTAATTTCATGCATGCATGATCTATCATATCCTTCTTAGAATAGAATGAGAATGACTTAATTGAGTATTTTTTTGTATTTTGTTATAATAATAAAATCACATGAAATATTTTTAAATTCAATCGACCTAAAAATTATGTGATATTTTGGTGATGATTTTAGAAAAAGTGCAACTATATTTTATCCTCCATATAGTCGATCTCAATTCTTTTCCTCAAATAGATAGATTAATTTTTCAATAGGCATGTTAGTCACATGGGTATAAATTTTAAATTTATCTTTGTAAAAATTTGTAAAAATTTAACTCATTTTTTCTATATATTTTATGCTATTTTAGATCATTATTTTTTTCAGCCATCCTGCATCAACATTTCAATCCTTTCGTATGGTGTTGGTAGTTGTTAATTTCTACACAACAACGTTATTATGGTGTGGGTGGGTTTTTACATGAAATTAAAATTTTTAAAGTTAATTGAAAATAAATAAATTCTAATATATGTTGTAGGAAAATAAATTTTAATCTATTTTATAGGAAAATAAATTTTAAAGAACCCATTAATTATCTCCTATCAAAAAATTTGTAAAGAGATATTCTCTCTCACTAGGAACTTGTTTATCTACTACCAATAGATAATTCTCTTAGTAAAATTTTAATCTATTAACAACATTGTGGTCCACAACAATGATACCAAAAATAATGAGTCATCAATTCATCATTTAATAATGTCAATCTAAGACTGGTGTCTAAAGCTGTATGTAATAGAAGAAAGAGATCTCTAGCAACTAATCTCTTTTACCATACTCCACACTTACAGATATTAAAAAGCACACTTGAGAAAATTAAAAATCACACCACACTTTGAAAAAAAATAAATCATACTTATAGAAATTAAATCACACTTACAAGAAAGTAAATCACACTTAGAGAAAAGTAAATTTCTGAATTGAAAATAAAAGATAAACACAAAAAAAACTTACAGATTCACAATAAACTTTACCAAAAATAAATATTTACATAAAAAATAAATAATAACAATTCAAAAGAATAATTTCATAATAAATAAATAAAAATATATGTATCCATCTTTCTTGGAATGGGTGGCCAGCTCATTCCTAGTAGAGAATTTTAATTAGAACATTGAATTTATGTCATAAAACTTTATAATGTATTATTGATAATCAAGATTGATTATAATGGTGTGAGAGATTGCATTTATAATCTCATGCTTCCAACCAAATCTTTATTTAGAAATAATAATCCTAGATGCTCATCATCAAATATGGAGAGAAACATAACTTAAATATTTTAGCTTATCTCAATCTTTTATAAAATATGAAAAGATGTTATTATCTATCTAGAACATAAGCTCAATCTTCATGAAATATAAAGATAATTATTTATGAAATAAAATTATATAAATTTAAATTTAGATACAATCTTGAGCTAGTCCATAAATAGATTTGCACAATTCATAGATATCTCTCCACATTCCATATATTTTAAAACTTATAGAGTTTGTAGATTTTAGAACCTGTAGAGTTTGTAAATTTCAAAACCTATGGAGTCAATATATTTCAAAACTCATAGAGTTCATATATTTTAGAACTTATAGAATCTATAGATTTTAGAACCTATAGAATCCATAGATTTTAGACCTATAGAGTCCGTAGATTTTAAAACCTATAGATTCCATAGAATTCAGATCTATAGAGTCCATAGATTTTTTCAAGTTATATTCTTTGAAATATTGATGACTATGATGGCTCACTTGACATTTGATGTTTTGAACTTGTCTTCAATTAATGAACTACATGGATGTAGAGCTACTGATCGAGTCTGTAGATATAAATTGAGTGAGTTCATAGCTTGTTTGGGTGAGTTCGTCGATGTACCCAAAATTCCTGTAGCTCATTTCAAAGTTGATATTTAATTGAGTCTTCATTCTTAAGTCTAATATAAATTATTATGGACTACATATACATATATTAACAATTGTTTCTAAAGATTTAGTAACAAGAATCAACAAACAAGAAGACAATAATTTATAATGAAATAATTAAGGTATAGTTCTCTATTTCATTTTAAATAAATCATAAGTTCAAAAACTACACTTAAATATATTTTTTATGCAAAGAAAAAATATGTTATTTTATATATATAATGAGCTATTTTATGGTCATATCGCCAACTAAATCCAACATAACATTTATGATAAAATCACATACTATTTTTTGTTATTTTTAATATAAAAAAGAGTCATATTTCCTAAATGATCCTCTCATGCAAATATACCAAGAAATTTTTTATAAATTATGTATGTAAATTCAAAATAATTTTGTGCTCACACCAAAACTTATATAATGAAATGTATGCAAAAAATTCAAATATTCTTCACAAATTCTCAAATATTCTACTCATACCCATATCAAATAACTCACATCTTCCATAATCACCTCATAATTAATTATTTATATAAGGTTGTCAAAATTAAATGAGATGCAGACACAAATTTATCACTTTTCTTTTCACAAAATAACATCTTCATATATTGCATGGTCTAAATCATTCTGTAATGAATATTTTTAAGAATATGCCTAATAAAATTTGCATTTTCATTTATTTTAATAAAAATAAACACTTTCATGAAAATATGACTAAAAAACCATTAAACCAACTTCTATCAAATTTGTTATAATCGATTCTAACTGAGATTTGAAAATACTTTTTCTTGTTCTGCTCATGAAAATGAAATATAAACATACATTTCCTACAAATGTTTTTGACAAAATATCTAATTTCTTCCCTTCGACTCCAAATTTTCACTTCTACAATGAGCTAGTCAAGAATGAAAACTAATCAAAATAAATATACCTTTTATATTTTATTTAGCTTGAAATACTAAAATAGCTACGTGTTAAACCAATATTGGATAGTAACTTATTATTACTTATCTCCAATGTTGCCAACATTTTTATAAACTTTGACAAAAATAATGATGACCTAAGTTATTACTATACTTCTCTCTCAAAATCTCGATTCGATGCACAGTATCAAGTCTTTAATGTCAAAAATTATGGGGGTATAAAAAAAATCCCAATAAATGCACCAAATCTTGGATAGATTAATAACATATTCCTTTCCACTTAAAACCAATTAACCATGTTTTTTAATTAAGACCCAATTCAATTAATGTTCCACCACCTTTGCATTTATTAAAGGCCATGTAAGTCAAATCTATTTAATATAACCACTGTGAATGCAATAAACATCTGACCTTATAAAAGACCACCTTTATTCAAATATTTATAACTTTTGACCCATATTATGAGGAAAATACTTATATCAAAGTATTTAAATTTTATTTTTAGACCCTTAAAAATATTTAGGTCACAAAATAATACTTGTAGATATTTTTATGAATAACTCATTAATTTTAACAATAATTATAATAACTTATGATCCACAAATATTATTCATTTAACAATGATTAAAAAAAACTATCCTAATCATATTTTGTGTTCAAATCTTAATCACAAATGCTACTTATATCATGATCTTATATATCACAAAGATTCTAAATTTGTTTACTAATTGATACTCATAAAACATGAATTTTGCTAATATAGATATATCTATTTTTTAATTAAATCTATAAATGCTTTCAAAATCACTTGTAATGTAGAGTAATAATTTCACCAAATATAGAGTCATGATAAATATTTAAACATGAAATCTACATTCAAATGATATAATGAACTAAGACCTCTCAACTGGTAGTTTTATATGTTATGACAATGTTGCCAATATGACATAATCATCACAAAGTCTTTGTTTTGAAAAGAAAAGATGGGGTGTCAAAAATAGGCTCAACACAAATGATCTTGTTAGTTAGTTTTAATAATGGAATAAAGTAGCAAAAATATAAAATTTACTTATGTAAGACAAAAGACCTGAGAGTATAATCTAGGTTAATTATTTCTAAAGGATCTAGATGTGAACCCATTTATTTATAAAATTTGAAGGGATGAGGTGTTCGGTTAGCATGGGATGAAGAATAGAAAAAAATTGGAAAGTAATTTTGGTATGAATAAGAAATTAATTACAAAAGTCCTAAACATAATTTTTGAAAACAAGTAATACTTTTAAAAATATATTAGTAAATATTTTTAAGCTCATTTATAAACAAAACATAATCATGCCATGTAAAATCATCTTACCATTATTAAATGCTTACAAACATATTGTAGTTTCCATCTACTTTCCTTCTTCTTGATGAACTTCCTTGAGATAACCAAACATGATCCACTCAAAAAATAATAAACAAATATAAAAATAAATGCAAAAAAAAAAACAAAAACAAACAAAAATCAAGGAGCTATTAAATAAATAGATTTAAATGATGACCATTGACTAAATAACACAATCAATTTCCTTCCAAATCTTATAAATAAAAAATATTTTTATCAAGTACAACATTAATTATATTCAATTCTAACCAATATGAATCAAAGTTATGATGTTTACCTAGATCTTCATAAGATTTATCCTAATAATGAATTAGATCTCCAACCTTAAATACTTTATTTGAAACTTTTTTGTTAAAAAATTTATTTGACTTCTTTTTTGCTTCTTCTAACTTATGCAAAGTAGTAAGCTTACTTTCATCCAATATTATTAAATCATTTAATCTTTTTTCAGTTAGATTTATATCCTTTGATAAGTATTGTAAATCTGTATTAGTAGATGAAATTTTTAATTTGATTGACAATGTAACTTCAAAACCATAAGTAAACATAAAAGGAGAGTATCTTATAGTTTCTTTGATAATAGTTCTAACTTTCCACAATGCCTCAAATATTCTAAGATGCTAATTTTGTTTATTTTCACAAATTATTTTCTTTGTAATAAAAATCAGATTCTTTTTTATGGACTTATCTTGTCCATTCCTTTAAGGGTAATACTTAGAGGAATGATTAGAAATAATATAATAACTTCCTATAAATTTTAAGTATTAATTAGAAACAAAGTAAGAACTATTATTTGAGACAATCTCATAAGGTAAATAGAATTTGGAAAAGATTTGATCTTTAAAAAACATAATTACTTTAGATGTCATTGAACTTTTTAAAACCTTTATTTCAAGCCACTTTGTGAAATAATCAATTGTTATTAAAATATCTCTATGACCAACAAAGTGAGGATGAATATCAAAATTAAAATTAATTCCTCATTTTGAAAATGATTTTTCTAGAATAATGGGATTCAAGGGCATTATTGGTAATCTATCCCTACCAACAAATAATTGATAAGGCATACAAGAACATACTAACATATAAGCATCTTGAAATAATGTAGGCCAAAAATAATCTGCATATAAAATATTATAGGCTATTATTTTTTTAGCATAATGACCATTATAACTACTTTTGTGACACCCTCTAAAAAAAATTTGAGTTTGATCATGAGTTAAGATATCTTAGCAATACACCATATCTATTTTTATAAAACAAAAGATTTTCAAGTAAACAAAATTTTAAATCTTGCACTCTTAATGATCTTCTTTATTTTTTATTTAAATTTTTAAGACAAGATTACTTTTAAAATAATACACAAGGTCATGATACCAATCATCTTATGCTATTAAATAATCTCAATCTTTCATTATAGGTTCAAATTTAAAAGTTTTTGAAAAATCAGCAACTTTTATAGATTGAAAATGAGGTTTAGCATTTAAAGAGTCACCAATAGATAAAACTAAGACATTAATTTTGAAAAAAGATTTTTTGGCTAAATGTTTTGCTAATTCATTTCTTTTGATAGTTTTTGATATTTAAAATTCAAGGTCAAATTCTTGATTCTTAAAATCCACTTTGCTAACCTTCTTTGAATAATAGGTTGTTTTAAGAGATAAGATAGAATGGGCACATTTAATCTTACTACTACTTTATTTCTCATTAATAAAAGAAAAAATTTAATAAAAGAAGAAACTAAAGTTAAAACAATTTTTTTAATAATATAATGTCTAATTTTTATGTCTTTCAAGACTTGAATCATGTGTCTAATAGGTCTTTCATTATTACTTTTATCCTCTTATGTAATCATAGAACCTATTATTTTGTCTATAACATTAATGTAAAGAATGGAAGGCCTAGACAAATCAAGTTTAGTAAGTATAGGGGCACTTGAAATAACATTCTTTACATTATTAAAAGTAAAATCAATTTTTGCATCCCAAAAATATGATTGATTTTTCTTAAGGAAAATTTATAGAGGGTTAGATTTATCAGTGAAGTCTGATATAAATTTTTGTACAAAATTTATTTTTCCAAATAATGACCTAAGACCTTATTGATATTTAGGTGGCAGGAGCTCTTTTATTTCTTTAAAATATTTAGCATCAACTGAAATCTCATGCTTAGAAATAATATGCCCTAATAATATACCTTCAATAACACCAAAAATAAATTTATTGGGATTAACGTAGATATTGTATTTTTTACATCTTTCAAATACTTCACATAAATGATCCAAATTTTTTTTTATTTTTTTAGAATAGACTATAAGATCATCTAAGTAAACTTGCATAACAATACTGATTAAATCATCAAAAGCTACATGCCTGACTCGTTGAAATATTGCACTTGCATTCATAAGATCAAAAAATATCTTATTAAATGAGAAATTTTCTCTTTGAGTTGTAAATATTTTCTTGTACCTATCATCTGGGTTTATAAATATCTAATTATATCCTAAAAATATGTCAAGCAAATAAATCATTTTCAATCCTATAACCTAATGCATAATTTGATCAATACTTGGAAGAGAAAAATTATCTTTTTTGTTGGATTTATTTAGATCTATAAAATATATGAAAAGTATAATATCTTCATTCTTTTTACATACATGTACTAGATTAGCCATCCATTCAGAATATGTTATGAAAAAAATGACACCACCATCAATCATTCATCAAGATTTTTGTTGATGGTGTCTTCTAGTAAAGGACTTATCTTATGCATTTTTTTCCTAATGGATTTAAAACCAAGTTTAATATGAATATCATGTCTTATGTAAGTATTATCATATTCATTTAAATATTTATAAGACTAGTCAAAAATATAAATAAATTCTTTAAAAAGTTTAATAAACTTAGCATTCTCATCAAGTGCACATTATATTCTTAAATAAACAAACTTTGATTCTTCATTATATCCAAGGTTTATTGGGATGGTCTCTCCAATAATCCTTTTAGAATGTCTTTCACTCCATGAGAACTTAGGTTGATCATTTGGATAAAACATGGATTCTAAGCTCACCAAACAAGTATGTAACTTATTAGTATTCAATTGTAAATAATCTCCATAATTGAGAACATAATCATCAATATTTTCATCACAATAAAAAATAGATCAACTTTCATTTAAATCAATAATTTTAAGCCTGAATATTTATAGAAAAAAACTCTACAGTGGACTATGTTTCAATTATTGTAGGGTGTGAATAAAAAACAACAAATTTATCATCAAGTAAATTGAATTCTTTAAGAATGTGCATGATATTAAAATATTCAAGTAAAGATCAAACCTTTTGAGTATAATGATGAATATGAGTCTGATTTGTCTTATAAATTTTTCTTACTTATCTAAAAACTAATTCAGAATCACCAAAAATTTCTAAGTGTTTAACATTCAAATCTATAATTTTTTTCAAATCAAGACATAGGGCTTAAAACTCTATTGTATTGTTAGTAGTATGAAAAGAAAACTTATAATCATAATGATATATTCGACCTATGGGAGAAATAAGACAAAAATTTTCATCACTACCAGCTTGTGAACAAGCATCATAAAAATGTGAAGTCCATAAATCATTATTGAAAAAGAAATTTTGTTTTTGTTGTTCAAGTTTATCAAGAGTCATCAATTCATATGTACCAATTCCCATTTCAACATGAGCCACAGTAAGAGGTAATGAATCAAATGGGCTATTATACCAATATTATCTTTGAATAAAGACAATTCCATTTTCAATTGAAACTCAAATGATATCTTTTTCAACAAATGCACCAGTTACTTTAGACCAATCTATACCCAAAAGCATTGCATAATTACTAGAGATATCCAAAATTTGAATATTAATCATACACCTAATTCTCTCCTCTTGTTAAATTTAATTACAATATCTTGAAATTTACCACAACTTTTTGTTTGAAATGAGTCAAAACTAGTTAACTTTATATTATCTATTTCATAAGAAATATTTAATTGATCAACTAAAAATTTAAGCATAATATTTATTCATGTATCTGTATCTAAAATTTAATTATGGATGACTTTTTCAATAATTTTGACAAATATATAAAATGGTTGTATATAATCTATAGAAGGATCATAAATTTGAGAAAAAAAACATATTGAGTATACTCATCTTTTTTATTATTTTCCTAAAATCTTAAATGTTCTTTGAATCTAGATTTTTAATAGATTCATTAATTATCTCTAGCTTTCCTAAAAAATTAGCAGCTTATAATAATGAAAACCATGCCTTAATAGATGATAAATCATCAATAATATTATAACCCCCTACATCTAGACGATGTATATGCATATAATATTTGGGCTTAAAAGGATGATCTTAAAAATTATTAAAACTTGTTGATAAAAAGTATACTCATCATTTTTATTATCTTCATAAGATCTTAAAATGTTCTTTGAATTCAAATTTTTAATAGCTTCATTAATCATCTCTAACTGTCCTAGAAAATTAGTAGCTTATAATAATGAAAACTATGCCTTAATATATGATAAATCATCAATAATATTATACCCCCCTATATTTAGATGATGTATATGCGTATAATATTTAAGTTTAAAAGGATGATCTTGAGAATTATTAAAACTTGTTAATAAAATATCATTATATTTGAGATTCATTGTAGTAATATTTGATGTTGCATTATTGTATATATTTTTACTTTTATCTTTGTTTTGAGTAGAATTTTGATTATTATTTATTATATTGGAATAATCTCTTTGTCTAGTATTAACAATATAAACATTTATGATTTTAGTATCATCTGAAGATTTACCAATTCCACACATATTTATATTTTTAGCTAAATCAAATGAGATAATTTTACTTATCTTGGATATATCTTTTAAAAAATTTATTAGCTACACATGTATGTAGGTCATGTTCTAATTCATAAATGTTACAATAAAGAATTTTTTATTTAATTTGATTATTTTGAAAAAATGATGATTTGCTTGATGAAGATGGTTTATTATTTAATTATCTCTTAATATGACCAGTTTATTATTAAGATTATGAATGGATTTTAGAATTTCTATATTATTTGAATTTACTCATGTCATGATTTTATCTTTAAAACCAACTTTTTTCAATTTCTTTTTATATTCTATGTATAAAGTTACAGTTTCATTGTAATCCATAATATCTTTATCCGCTATAGCTATTTTATATTTTAAAGGTAAAGTATTAAAAAAATATAACCTTGACAACTTCTTAGATGGTCAAATTTTAGGTGAATTTTTTTGATGTTATCTATTAAATCTAATTATGAATCCATAAATGGTTTCACCTAGATCAATTGAAATATTAACCAATTCATTTATTAGATCTAAATCTTTTTTAGACTTACCAAAGTATAAATTTAACTAGTCTTCAATATCTTTTCAAGTATTGATAACATTTGTTGGAAGATTAATAAATTATTGGTATGCTTTACCTTCCAAAGTCTATAAGAAAACTCTAAGAGAAATATTTTCATTAGTAATACCAAGAGTAGCATAAAATAATTTGAAAGCATCTAAATGATCCTCCCATGACTCATTAGGGATTCCTTTAAATTTAGGAACATTAAGTCCCTTTAATGAAAATAACTTAACTAGATGAGCATCAATATTGATTGGATTTCTACGAATTCAAAGATTTACTAAATATTGATCAATGTCTTCATATAAATAATTATCTTCATCAGTTACATCATATCAATCTCTATTATTTTGAAGAATTAGAATCAAATCTCGAACCCTTTATCGTTGTTCTTGTTCATCTTCCATATGAATTTTTAACTTTTTTAATTACTTGATTAGATTGATCGACATGAAAAATAAAATCTTCAAAATTAAAGGAATCATAATTCAAATGAATTTTAGGTTGAGGATTAATACGCAATATTACTTCTCTTTCAAGTCTAATTTTATGATTAATTTCTTGAATATGAATTTGAGTTTCACACTTAAGACTTCTGTGGATGTCAATAATTTTTTATTCTTCTAATTTTTCATTAAGTACTTCAATAATGTGAAAAACATTATAAGTCTTATTATACCAAGAAAAATGAGTCAAATTAGAAGCAATGTCAACCTATTATTTAGAAATATCAACTAAGATTTGAATAATTAGGTGTTGACCTCTAATAGTCATAGACAAAAAAAACCAAGATTACTAAAGTATCCCTAATAGAGTCACTAAATTTGTTTACAATTAAATTTTTTACATCAACAAATTATTCCTTTTGCCTATCACAAAGGTTAAAGTAGAATCTTACTAGTTTAATAGTTGTGGTATAGAATATCATAATGGATCTAAAATATGCATAAAGGGTTTTTTAAATGATCTAGGATACTAACAAGTTTGTCAAATACTCAACAATACTCTATTATTAATTTAGAAATTAAATGTTCTCTTTGAAAGAAGAAAACATATATGATTATACAAGCAATCGTATCTGACAAAGAAAACTTATGGATTAGATAAACTCTTGAAGAAAAAATATATATTCCTTAAGATTATTATGAATCAATAACTGATATAATAGTTAATCCAATGAAAAAAAAAAATATATCATAAAGATACAAACGAAAGATTACAATGAAAACCAAATAAAAAGATAGATATAATAACCAACATTCGAAAAAGATCTAAAACCTAAATATAAAAAGGACAAGAAAACAAACATAAAGGAAAATAACATTAATCTAAAGCATAAAATAAATCTAATAAGAGAAATTTACAATGAAACTAAAGATAGAATCTAATAAACTTAATTAAACTAAAAATTAAATAAATAAATAAATAAATAAAACTAAATCTATTCCAAAGACTAAAGGTTGTTAAGAAATAAAATAAAATAAAATAATTTAAGGTAATAGAATTTAGATAATTAATACTAACAACTAAAACTAAAGAAGTAAAATTAACTAAGTCAAAATATTATCAAAGTAAATAAATAATTAAATCAAACTATTCTTAATAAAATACACTAAAAACCTAAATTAAGAAGATAATCTAAAAATTAAACAAAGATTTATGTGTCTTTAAATAAAAAGTCATCTTAATTAGTAAATCAAATTTTATTGAGAAACATCATTTATGATACAAAAGTCTTTAACATAACCACCATTACAATATGAATTGATCAAAAATCATGTTACACACAACAAAGTGTTCATCAATATTTAGGTCAAGTAGTTGGATTTTGATCATATGATTGCAAATTTGTAATTATCATAGGATATTAAACTTAACGTTTCTGAAATAATCAATTTATAAATCGAACCAAAAACTTAGATATGCATGTGCTTATTAAGCAAGTTACTTAACCATCAGAAAAAGTGATCTTGATCTATCTACAAGAGTTATTTATTTCAAAAAAATTACATAAAAATAAGTATGAATATGGACTTGAAATGAATCACAAAGTCTTTTCAAAAATACATGTGTAATGTTCCTCCTCTTTTATGTCACTTTGATCTTCTTTTATAATCAATTCCTCCAAAGATGGTTCAGGAATATGTTATAACTAACTTTTAGTTAATTATTGGTTATGACTTAATTGGATTTAATTAAATAAAATAAATTTTAATCATTACCTAACTCATTTTAGACTTTAAAAATAAGTCTTAAGATCAAAATTAGAAGAAATAAATCAAGGGGACTGACTCTAATCGGGTGGGGGACCTTAGACATTACAATCACCTAAATAAAATAATATATGCAAAATATCTAAAATAACATAAGTTATTAAATGAAAATATCACATCTAACATTTATCTATATGCATTATAAATATAAATTAAAACATCCATATCAAAATATAGTTGTTTGAAAATGTCTTAAACTGTAAAATCATTATCAAATAAAAATTAAAATAATGTTTTTGATAAGTATCAAATTGTAACAAAATATTTTTAAAAACTTTACTCAGTGATTGAATTTGATAGAATTGTGATAAGTGGATAACCCTTATCAATCATGTACTCATTATAACTCATACTGGTTGCTAGGAACTTGATCAACTTAACTACTTTTTCATCATCCACTTCCAAATTAATTTTTTTGACCTTCTTGGTAACTATTGGTGATTTTGAAGGATTGATTTCTTGCCTTTTCTAGTTCTGTGGTAATATTTTTTATTCCAATTAATGATGAGGAAAATCTTCAAGGTTAAGCCTAGAGCAAGTTGCATATGGACTAGTAGGTTCGAGAGATGAAAATTTTTGGTTCAAAGGTATTAAAGGCTAAGAGTGAGAGTGTAACTTAGCAACTTGTTATAAGTCATGTTTAGGCAATTATTCATTTCGATGAGGAGAATGATAGGAAACTAAATTATATTCTGATTATAAATTAGTTTTTATTATCTAAAATCATTTGAATTTCCATGTCTATATGGATAATTTTTCCAATGTCCTTTAACATCAATTTTCTCTAGTATTCATAGGGTTAAATGGTAAGGATTCAAGAACATTATAGAAAATAGAACTAGTTGCATCAAAGTGATTTGATATATGAGTTCCCTTATTTAAATATATTGACAAACTCCTACCGAAATCCTTCCAACATAAAAAAGATCTCTAGACACAAAAATATGAGAAAATGAACTTTTCCTATTCTCAGGTTGATTTGTTTTCCATAGATTTTATTGGTTATTATTTGAATTAAGGGGTGTCCAACTTGACATTATAAAAGATAAATCAAATCAACCAAATCTATTTGAAAACCACATATCAAAATTTACAAATCCATTAAATTTTTGAAAATATAAATAAATTTCAATAAAAATTGAAACTTGAAAACATTATATTATCAAGATAGACATAATATGCTAAAAACTAAAATCATCACTCACAAAATCTATTCATTATTAATAAATAAATATTGATAAACTTAATTTTAAATGAAACTATCTATCCTTGAAAATTTGAAAATCCTCTAAACACATCTTTTTCAAATTTCAAACAGACATAAACACTTCACTTCCATATTCTTGTGTGTCAAATTTCTTAAGATAATTTGTATATCATGACAAAGAAAATAAGATTTTTTTTTAGATTTGACAAATATTGTTTTTTTATTTAAAAACATGTGGTGAAAAACATTTCTAAAACTTCAAAACCTACCCCAAATATCTAAACTTATGACAAAGATATCTTCAAGAAAAATTTAGAGAATTGTATTATTTTTCAAAACCAAAGAAAAAACACAACGAACTGAGACTTTACACAGAATTCATATATGATACCAACTAAATCCAACATAACATTTATGACAAATCCACATATTGTTATTTCTTGTTTGTCATATACAAAAGAATCATATTTCCTCAATGATGCTCTCATGCAAATATACCAAGGAATTCTATATAAGTTTTGTATTATAATTTTGAAACAATCTTGTGCTCAGATCAAAATATATATAATGAACTGTATGCAAAAAATATAAATATTATTCACTAATTCTCAAATATTTTAATTAGACCCATATCAAATAACTTATATCTTCTACAATCACCTCATAATAAATTATTTTGACAAGTTTGTTAAAACTAAATGACATGCAGACACAAATTCATCACTTTTCCTTTCACATAATAACATCTTCATATATTACATGTTCAAAATCATTCTATAATGAATATTTTTAATAATATGTGTAATAAGATCTGTATTTTACTTTATTTTAATAAAAATAAACAGTTTTATGAAAATTTGATTGAATAAACCATCAAACCAACTTCTATCAAATTCTTCATAATCGATTCTAGTTGAGCTTTGAAAATACCTTTTCTTGTTCTGCTCATGAAAATGAAATGAAAACATACCTTGATTAAAAAAATTCTTGACAAAATTTCCAATTTATTCCCTTCGGATCCAAATTTTCACTTCCATAGTGAGCTCATCAAGAATGACAATTAACCAAAATAAATTTGCCTTTTGTATTCTGGTTAGCCTAAAGTACTGAAATAACTACATGTTAACCAAGATTGGATAGTAACTTATCATTACTTATCTCCAGCTCTATAAATAAATTTAGAAATTTTGACAAAAATTATGATGACCTAAGTTACTACTATATTTCCCTTTAAAAATCTCAGTTTAATGCACAATACCAAGTATTTTATGCCAAAAAATATGGGGGTATAAAACAAATCCCAATATATACACCAAATCCAAAGTGCATTAATAACACATTCCTTGCCACTTAAAACCACTTATCCATGATTCAAACTCAAGACCCAACTCAATTAACATTCCACCACCTTTTCATGTATCAAAGGCCACATAAGTCAAATCTATTCAATATAACCACCGCCAATGCAATAAGCATATGACCTTATAAAATACAACCTTTATTCAAATATTTACAACCTTCGACCCATATTAGAGGCAAATAATCATGTCAAAGTACTTAAAGTTTATTTTAATACCCTTAGAAATATTTAGGTCATAAAATAATGCTTATATATATTGTTATGAATAAATCATTAATTTAACAATAACTAATAACTTATGATTCACAAATATAATTCATTCAACAATGATCAAGAAAACCATCCTAAGCACATTTTATGTTTTAATATTAATAAAAAAATTCTACCTTCTTGATGATCTTATATATCACAAAGATACTAAATTTGTTCATTAACTAATAATCATAAAACATGAATTCGGCTAAAATGGATATATCTATTTTTTTCATTAAATCCATAAATGCTTTCGAAACCACTTGTAATGTAGAGTAATAATTTCACCAAATATATAGCCATGATAAAAATTTAAACATAAAATTCACATTCAAATGACATAATTAACTAATAGCCCCCAACTATTAGTTTTAGATGTTATGATAATGTTGTCAATATGATAGAACCATCACAAAGTATCTATTTTGAAAAAGAAAAGGAAGGGTGTCAAAAATAGGCTCAACATGCATGAGGAGAATAAACTAATTATATAAGCATACTTCAAAGATACTTAGTTTTTACCACTATAGTAATAAATTACAACCTATCTCAATAAAGGAACCAAAAATGTTGTTAGTCTAGTCAACTAGAGCCACAACCATAGTCAATGACTTACCCTGCTTTTCTACCTATGTCAACATATTACACAAGGGATGAACCTATGTGATCACATGAGGTATGTGAATAGATTATCTAAGATAGGTTGGGTTAATTATATATAGAGGTGTTTCACCTAGTACTCAATGGGATATCCAAGTGTACTTGGGGGTAAACCTTCAAAGTTGGTGATGGCCTCGAGGGGGAAGGAATTTCAAGGAAATGGGGGTGAATTAGTTACAAACATTAAATGAACATTATTAGAGTAAACCTAATCAAAAAAATTATACATTAAATTTGAACCAATAAGAAATTATCTTTATTAATCAACCTCAACCATTATAGTAGGGCTTTAGCCAATATCCTCCTAGTCCTTATAATATGCATCTCCTAATCCATGGACCTAGATTCTCTAATCCTAAGTTGATTCATGTTTACCCACATTTTTTCTATTTGGTTTCCTTCTAATCCTGATTTGATTCATGTTTACCCACATTTTTTCTAGTTGGTTTCCTTCTCTCATGTGATGCTCTCATTTAATCTCCTTCTCTTGGTTTTGGGCCTCTCTTTCTCTCCTTCCTGGTGAATCCTCTTCTCTCTAGTGATTTCTCTATTGATTGGATCTCTTTTTATTATTTTCTTTTTATGGGCTCTCTCCTTATCTTTATCCTCCTCTTATTTTTTCTTGAGATCCCTCTTTGGCTTTCTCTTCTTATTCAAGCCTTCTTTTCTTGGGATTTTCCCACCCAATCCCTTTTTTAAAATTTTAACTTAGCCTAAGGCTAACTACCACTTCATCCACTATTGTACCACCATAACTTCATGTCATGATCCATAGCTAACCAATTCACCTATCACTTTATTTTTAATCTCCTCTACAGTTCCTGGGTCCACATGGTTGTTTTTCCTTGGGTCTAACCACTTTTTTGTGTGGCACACATCAACATGGTTATGATATCTAACATCTAATTCTCTATTAATTTTTTTTAAGTTGCATGCACAAGTTGTGAGGTTTGGATTACATGTACCTCTTAACTAGTGGCATTGAACTTGCCTAAAACATGTAAGTGAATTCTTATCTAATACTTAGTTAATTTTAGGGGTTAGTAACACACACACACACACACACACACACACACACACACACACACACACACACACACACACACACACACACACACACAATTATACATAAAGAATGCCAAATCACTTGACAACCTAGCCATAAAATGTTGGTAGATTTGAAAGAAAAGAATCAAAATGAATGAATAAAATTACACCTTTTATTCATTTAAAAACCAATAACAAAAAATCTTGTAAATTATCCTTGTATTAATTCCTCATAGAAATGTATAGATAAAACTCTTCCTTTCTCCTTTGCCAAAAATTTCCTGGTGTCAAAAATCTTGGACATTGTCATTGATTAAGGAGTAGATTTTTTAGCATTGTCATTGATTGTTGAGTTGTTAGAATAAGTGTTGTCATTGATGTCAATATAATATCATTGATGTGAATATAATATCATTGATGTTAATATAATGTCACTAATGTCAAAGGTTATTTTGAATGTACATGATCAAGTAATACTTTAGACCTTATGAGATGGTATGTGCAGGAAGCATGATGAAATCAATGAGCTCCAAAGAAGAAACTATATGCTCATAAGATTTATGTAAGCATTTCCAGAGATGCTCTAAATTAGTTACAAAGATGAGAATGCTCTAAAGAATGATTGATAGTGTTTGATCATGAGAGAGGTCATTTATGTTTTTAAATGAGGTGTTGAGGGCCTTATAAATGATTAAAAAGTTAGCTCCAAATATCTATGTATACAACTCTAAAGATTCTATGAAGATCACAATTGACCTTTGAAGATATATAAGAAGCTCTAAAGATGCTCTCTTTAATATCTAAAGAAGAGTGAGCATATGAGGTTGCTAGATCATACACAAGAGACATTAGAACATAGGAGAGTTTCAAGGTGAAGCCTACAAGGTGGATAGAATGTCAAATTCAAAGCGTAATGAGACTTGCAGGTCAAGGCCTCAAAATGAAAAGAGAGATGGTAGCTAGATGAGGTATCAGGATTAGTTTCTATGAAATGGTGAGCAGGTGATCATTGAAAAAGGTAACTAAAGTTTTTATAAGTGTGTGCCTAAAGTTTTAGGTCATGTTTTACAAGAAAATATTGAAAAATATTTCAAGGTTTCTCAAGTGCACAGAATGAAGAGTTGTCTATCCGAGATGGTTTATGTAATGTTCATTGGCACATAAAATCTACATGAGAATTTATGTTATTCATGGTAGATGATAAATGTTTATATCTAAAATTTACAGGCATTGGTTTTTATAAAGAGGAGCTAAGTTTTATGAATGATTGTTAAGACTAGAAGATGGTCTAAACCCTTATAAAACCATAACAGTGACCTGATGTTGAATATCTTGCTCTAAAGAACTCAAAATAGTTTGGTATGATCAGTTAAGTGATTGTAGATTGAATTTTGTATGCAATCAAAATGCATCATGTCTATAAATCAATATTGGCTCAAAGAAGATAGATCACACCTACACTTCTAATATGGAATACATTTTTTAAGCATGAGCATGACTAATATGGGGATCTACTAGACCCGATTAGGGGATCACTTATCACAATATATCATGTGAGGTAGGGTTCTAAAGACTATAGTATAACACAATCACACAAGCCTAAAAGAGTTATAAGGTTTAATATTTCACCTATACTAATAAACAAGAAATTAAATCTAATCTAGTGCATACCAAATCTTGTGGCACAAAGTGGGGTTTAGAAATAAAACAAATAACTAAAATAAACATGCATAAAAGACATATACTCATGTCAATGTATAAAAAATACTAATACATGGAAGAAAGAATCATAACTAAAATATCTATCTACTTAAGGTGCTTTACAAGATATTGTTATGGTATGTAAGGATAATAAAGATAAATAATCTCTAGGATACACAACCTATCTATACATCTAAAATACTTTTCCATAAGACAAGATCCATATCTCCAAAGAAAGTATGGAAACCTAAGACTTATTCCTCATGTAGAATGTTCAATAAGTAGATGTTCCTCTATACTTATTCTTCTTTACTTTTCTTCTTACAAATGGTTGGAAATAAAATTGTATATATAGGTAGATCTTGTCGTAAATCCTCTTAGAAACATTTGATGTACAGGGTTGACCAAGTCGACCTTGTATGATTTTAGAGATAATTCACTAGGTTTGAGCTAGGTCAATATAAAGGCTAACAAACCCAAAAAAGTGAAAAATACCCTAAAACTGTACAGGGTTAACCATGGTTGACCTAGTACAACTGACATTCCAAAAGGGAATTAAGGTAAGAAAAGGAGGATGGAAAGAAGAAAATGAATAGAATGGGTAAGGCTGAGAAGAATAAGTTTAGAGTTAATGGTTTTAGGAGATGAGTGTGTATATGAAAAGTTAAAAAAGTGACAACAATATTATGAATCACCAATGGTCTACCCACCCCTTTCCTAGTGCACCCCTTAAGGCATGCACTCAAAGATATTGAGACTCGATAGGTTCTTGAAAGATACAAAGTGTTAGTAATAAAAAAAATTTAAAAATATTATGTGTATACATATTCCCCACTTAAAGCTTAGCACATATCACTTAAGTGCAACATAGGATGGTGCTTCAGGAAATAGAAAAAGATAACACACAATGTTGATGATAAGTAAAGTGCAGTAAGTAGCAAAGAAGATAAAAGAAAAGACATAATTAAAAAAAACATACCTTAACTTACCTTAATGTTGTAGATAAATAAGTATACTGTGAGAGAAATTGAAGGCATCCAATGTGAAGAACACTAGGTGAACTTGTAGAAGTTAGTGTAAATAATAGCCAAAAAATCAAATTTTTTGGAAGATAGACATATGATAGTGGAAAAGAATCTCTACGTCATCATGAATTCAATGTATTTTATTGTTTTGAAAACAAATGAGTAAAAACAAAGATATAGATAAAAGAAGGAATCTACAGGACAATAATTGAATAATTTAAATTTTGAAATGTGTTTTAAATAGGGGAAAAGATAAGTCATGTGTTATTTTGACTTGTGAAAGAGAGAAAAAGGAGCTCTAGAGATCAAATGAGCTAGTATGGAGAGGATATGATAGGCTAGACAGGGAGAGGATCCAGAGGCAACAACAGGTGTGTTACAAGTAAGCAGTTATGAATCTCAAACCAATTTTTAAATTTTGTAATGAATTAAGTGAATTTTCAATAATTTTGAATTTTAAGCATTTGTAGATGTCAAAATGAGACAAAATTAGATCCTAGGGGTAACAAATAACAAGATGGGAAATGGGTTTAGAGGAAGTAGGAACAAAGTGGGAAAATGTACTTTTATATAAAAATGCAATGGGATGGCATGCAAAATGAACTGGGTCAACCCAGTTGACCTAGTAGGCTAAAACTAAGTAGAATCCATAATGTCAACCTAGTAGGTATGGGTCGACCCTGTACATTCTATAGGATACCAACATAATGTAGTTTGCTAACTAATTTGAAAGGTCCAAAATGATAATACAATACTAGGAAGGGGAAAATAAGAAGGTTGACTAAGATTTTAGAGTCAACCAAGGCAAAATAGGGAAATTTTGGTCAAACTAGTGTGACCAAAAGACTAAAAGAAACATAGAAAAGCATGCAAAAGGTCAATAGAGGGAAAGAATGGCCTAAAATGACCAAAGGAGGGTAAGAAGGACTGAGTAGGCTAGAAATAGGGTAAAATGAAAAAAATGAATAAGTTTAAAAGCAATTAGGCTTGTTTTTATTTAAAAATGTAAAAATAATGTATTTTGACTATACATGACATGAAGAAACTAATACATCATTTGTTATTTCTTGGTTACAAAGATGATGAAGGTTATAAATATTGGTTGATTTGGATAGGTTATCGACATTATTGGAGTGATTGTCAGATAGAGATAGGGCTATACTAGTATCCATAGGTTTAAGAGGCATAGATGATATGTATAGGATACCCATAAGTTCAGATCTGCTAGTCATATTCCTCAATTATTGAGAATGACTGACTAACACATTTAGATGGGAGGTGGTTGGGGATGTGATAGAGGTGGTCATCACACTAGAGGATGTGCATGTCATCCTTATACTACCCATAGTAAGAGCACTGGTGACTATAAAGATATTAGATATCATAGAGAAGAGGAGAGCCTTAGTCATGTGGGTTACAGGTTTAGAGATGATTTTGGGAGGATAGAGAGTCAATATATATGAAATATATACATCATAGATTTTAGATATCCAAAAAGTTATGATATGACTTATGATATAGTGGGTGTTATGTTACAAGTCAAATGGTAAGGTACCAATGTTTGTGGTAGCCTTAAGCATGGTGATGATAAAGGAGTGAGTTATATATGATCTAGGATTTTTCATCTAGGTCCATCTCATACATGATCTATATGAGATGTTGGTCAGAGAACAAAAGACCATATGATTGATCATATTATTGATATCTTGTATATATGAGAGGTTTTATATGTATCAGCTAACTAGGTTGCCCCATATAGTCAATGATAGGTCACCTTGAATTCAAAGATGGAGAGAATAATAGGTATCATGGGTCATGCCCCATTTTCCAGTGTTGTAGTTAGTGTGATGTACAAACATAGTGTGGTAACTCTATGGAAACATATCAACTACATGGGCAAGCTAGCACATAGTTTCACTAATGACAAAGAGGATATAGGTGGTCAAACACTACATGTGGTGGAGAGAGCCATATATGATGGCATGGGTGCTAGTAAAGATGGGATTACTTAATTTGATGATGCTGATACTGATGCTTGATTAGTGGGAATGCCATGTTAGGGATCTATAGGGGAGGAGAGGACTAGGACCAATGATAGTGAGATCGACACTCAAACCATGTCATGAGCAGCCATAGACTAGCTAAGCATGATGAGGATAAGATCAAGAGGATTTAGTTGCTATTAGAGATGGGTGTAAGTGAAATGCAAGAATGGTAGGCCCTAGTTGAAGAGAGAGCTATGCATCTAGACATAATGATGCAGATGATAGAGAATCAAACTCAACTGATGCAGTCATAGGTGTAGGTAGTGCACCTATAGGGATAGGTAGAGGGATTAAGATCTTAGATGGATTCCTTATAGCATACTATTTGGAGGAGTCAGAATGAAGCCTCAGCAAAAAGTGTGGCTAGGCCACAAGATAGATAGGATGAGACTTAATCATAGACCTAGAGTATTGTATATGGTTATATTTATTATACCAATTTCATGATATATATATGTATATATATATATGTGTGTGTATATATATATATATATATGGATCATTTTGACATATTATTGTTGGTTATGTATGTTGTCATTATGGTTTATTATGTTTTTTCATTATGGTTGTGGATATATATATATATATATATATATATATATATATATATATATATATATATATATATATATATGGATCATTTTGACATATTATTGTTGGTTATGTATGTTGTCATTATGGTTTATTATTTTTTTCATTATGGTTGTGGCTATGGATGCTTTGGATATATTTCTTTTTATCACATGTATTTTAGCTTTGTTGTATATCTATATGAAATATATGAGATGTGGTTTCTTTTCTCACATTATGAAAAACACATGCATGGTTAAAAAGAACCAGATAAAAAAGGACTTGGAAAAATATAATAAATAAATAAAGTTTACTAAACACTATTTAAAGCTAGGAAATGTGTAATAACAATAAATGAATAAGTATAAAGAACCAAGGGATGGTAAAACAAGATGGTAAAAGGGGATTTGTTTTTAAACCAAAGTGAAAGATTTTTGCATACTAATTTGCATTGGGAAGTATGAAAACAATGTAATAAAATGGAAGGTATGTAAAAGGGACAAATGGTATAAAAAATGAATTAAATCCTAAATCATGATGGGAAGTATAAAAGAAAAACAAAATTGGCAAAAAATTAGTCTTAAATTTATCACATTAATTTAAGTTGGGAAGTAGGAAAAATTAAAGAAATGGTTGTATTCTTATACGCACTCAAAAAATACAAAGATAAAAGGGTGAAAAAGAAATGAAATAAGCATAAAATACACTAAATCAAGCTGGGAATCATGATAATGACATGTAACTTCATAATTAATCAAATCTGATCTCATAATTGACACATGTAATGTTGGATTGTGACTTGGGTATTAGAAAAATTTTGTGAAAAATATCAGGTCCTATCCACGGTCTTACACTACAACTCACAAAGAGAAAAATATTGGGGTGGAATAGTTAGGAAAACTCAATTAATAAAGGATGTGGGTAATATAAAGGAAAATATGATAATTTTTTAGGGTGTTTAGCTCCTATCTACGGTCTTATAATACAACTCTCAAATGAAATTCCAAAGGGAGTTATCAGTAGATAAAACAAAATTTCTCAAGAGGAAATATGAGGGATATAGGGAATGAAAAAGGGAATATAAAAATCAAGACTCAATCATCTTATGAGAAAACATTATGAGATAGGAGGCATACTAAGGACATGAGAAGACACTAAGTGACTAGTGGTTGTTTATGTACACAGAAAACATGTTTGCTATAGACATAAAGCTTTGTAGGAAAATAGGCATGCTAATAAGATCAACTCATGAAGGTAGATTGGTATAATAAAAATAAAATGGACCTACCTTCCCATGACATGTTTCCCATTCTTCAAGACCCCTTACAGAGCCATTGGTCTACTACGAATATTGGGTGCTTGCATGAGAAAGTAGGTAGAACTAAAAGATTTTTTTATTCTCCTCTTCTATTCTATTGGCCTATCACACCCCAAAAGACCTCAACTATACCATGAGGTCAACTATGGATTTTGAGATTTGAATAGAATAAAGAGAGGTGCTTTGAACCATGTATTTTAGTGTGATTTAACTTTTAAGAATAATTTTGCCTTTTGCATCATTGAATTTTGTTTAAATGATTTGGCATTTAACTTTTTATGGATTTTTAAGATGTTTCCTCCATACAGACTTGGAATGATCAATCATGAGTGATGTAGTGATACACACGAATGAGTTATAGGCTAATGCTAAAGGAAGCTAAGTAACCAAAGACAAAGACTTACTAGGACACTTAGGCTTGACAATAAATTAGTATGTGATCTCAATTCTTAACCGTGTATATGCTTAGTTTGCAAATAAAGAAAGGAAAAAGGAAATCCAAAAAGTGAACCGGTGTAAGGAGATAATAATGAGTAGGATTGTTTTTTAACTGATCACATGGTAAATGGTAAAAAATGACCAAAGGGAATGTGGTTTATATAACCAAGTCACAATGATAATTAACCATGAAAAATAGAGATAAGAAAGCAAAAAATCATGAAGAGGAAAGAAAAGAGTTTTGAGAAAAAATAAAGAAAGAGATAGAAAGAAATGATAAATAAAGACAATCAT
Organism: Torreya grandis; assembly: GCA_037957365.1. Classification (NCBI taxonomy): domain Eukaryota; kingdom Viridiplantae; phylum Streptophyta; class Pinopsida; order Cupressales; family Taxaceae; genus Torreya; species Torreya grandis. The sequence goes on along the minus strand of JARHVA010000087.1, from coordinate 3,534,349 downwards.
ATGCAAAATATAAATGATAAGATAAGTAAGATATAGTACAATAAGAAAGCAATCGCCATATATAATAAGGAAAAAATTGACATAGTGTTAAATGATATTATATATATATATATATATATATATATATATATATATATATATATATATATATATATATATATATATATATATATAATATTAGAGCACACATCCAACCTAAATGAAAATGCAAAAGCACCATGCATGTGCTCATAAATAATAATAAATTTATCCACATACATTATCCAAAACATCGAATAAATCTCTATGAAGCTAGAGATGAATTGTTACTAATGGCTCATCAATATTTAATGAATATTGGGAAAATACTTATTTTGTAATATCCTCCATAGAAAAAGTAGGAATGCTTGAAGGATCATGCTTAGGGAAATTAGGCAAGGGATGGTCAAGAGAACGTGTGATATCAGGATCTATGGGAGATGTAGGAATCACCGATGGAGAAGGATCCATGGGTGAGGGAAGGTCCATGAGTGAAGGAATTATAGGTGGAGGCACATAAGGTGACAAAGGGACCATAAGAGGGGATGGAACCATAGGAGGTGGAACTATGGGAGAAGGAGGATCCTTCATATAATAATGACCTATGGGACGAGTGGTAGAAGGTTCAGTAATAACTACAAGGTGATCCTTAAGATGTTGTTGAAGGATGCAGAAATGATTGGTATGATGGGTGCTGCATAGATGCCATAGATAATATACCTCACCATACTTGGGTAGATATTCTAAGATTACCTTTAAAAGAGGCATGGATTTATCTGATGATGGGGAAAAAGGATGCAAGGTATCAATACATTGCCATAACTTGAAATAATGGGTGAAAGAATGATTATCTATCCTATGGAAGCAACATATATGCTTGCAAGTAATTTTATTAGAATCGCTCACAAAAGGAGGTATAATAGGAGTGTAAGAAACTAGGGAACACTCATTAGACCATTTGGTGGGTAGAAGAGCCATCTTAGGTAAAAGAATTAAACCATCACAAAGGGAAGGTGATGATGAGGAAGGAATGGAACTAAGATCAAAGAAAGGAGCAATAGAATAAAAAATAGGGGTAGGCTTAGCAATAGTAGGAGTAGGAATAGGATCAAATATAGTAGGGGAAATAAGAGGCTTAACTATAGCAGGCTCTATTGAGGGACAAGCATGATCTATAGAAGGTCTAAGGAGAGTTTCACTAACCTCAAAATTAAACTAGCTATTGGGGTCAGGGTACTTGGAAAAATGATAAGGCCCAATCATAACATGATCCATAAGCATATTCCTACATGGCTCCTTAGAAATTGGAGGTGTCAGTTCCATCTCTACACTATGATAAAGGGGGAAATACAAAAATTAGGAACTATAAGTGAAAGAAAATGATGAGATGCATGAAAATACTCAAGTAAAGAAGAACAATAACAAAAAATCATGGCATCATGGGCCTATACAAGACTACCTAACAACAGATAATCTAAGGAATAGCCATCATTATAATCTAGGGTGTGAAGTTCAATGACACAAGTAGGGATGACCTTATCATCAGATGAAGTATGGTGAATAAAATGCCTAGTCTTGGGTAAGACTACTAGAATGTCATCATAAAGAGGCTTAAAAGAGAGAGGTTGAAAGGAAGCAGGAAGCTACAAGATGAGATGAGGTGAGAGATAATTTTTTTTGATCTTTATGTTAATCTCATCAAACTCATCATCATTAAAATATAAGAGGTTAGGAGGAATTTTAGCAATGAGCTCAAGATGCCCACTGTAACCTTAGGTTAAATTGATATGAAAATTAAGACATTATGACTCACAAATTGGAATGTTTGGCAAAGGATCAAGAATAGGAATATTGAATACACCATGATCTTAGACTTATTCAAAATTATAAGGGTTAGTATCACCTTGAATCTTATAAATGGTTCCATTATGAGGGAATTTAACACATTGGTAGGTGGAAGAAGCAATAGCTCTCATGAAGTGAATACATGGCCTAAAAAGTAAGATGTTATAAGAAAAGGGGAAGTTAAATATCATCAGTTTCACACAGATAATTATAAGTGGGACATTAATGGGAATCCATATGCAATCTATATGAGGCATTTTCCTTCTATCATATCCTTGACAGGTGTTGTGTGTAGACTTAAGATTACATTCTAAATACCCAAGAGTATTAATGAAATTGAGATAAGTAACACACGTGCTATAACCCTCATCAATCAATGCATCATTAACTTGGATATCACCTATTTGGATACTAATAAATAAGGGAGGATCATCTACATGAAGAAAAATCTCAAAAAGAATCATAGAAGCTATGGGAAATTTTAAAGAAAGAGAAGTGTCTATAGTTTCATCAATGTTAATAGACATCTCTTCACATTGTTATAATATACTATCTTTGGAACTAGATAAGGCTACCTCCCATCTAGCTAGGGGAGAATTAAGGACATTCATCTCAAATAATAGTTGCATAAGATGGTTTATATGATGAGGAGAAGTCATCATAAGCTCAATAAATAGAATTTTGGATGGGAGATTAGTGAGCTCTACAATAGGATCCCACTCATCATATCCCATAAGAAGGTTGTTAGATATACGTGCGTAATGAATAAGGAGGTCCTCAAAAGGAGGATCTGAAGTGCAATGATTTTTTTGGTAATAAGAAGGTTTAGAACAAGGTTGTAAATCATGTCTTGATGATGAAGTAGTTGATTCAAGTTGACTTTGATAATTTAAAAAAGTGTTAGTATAATCTTGATTATTTTTAGTATTAGAAGATGATGGAAGAGTGGTAAACATAGAATGGGAAGTGTTATCCAAGGGAGAATCATAAATTGGATCACCGAAAGTAATAAGTTCATCTTGTCCCAACTCATTTAAATGAGTTGGATAAGAATCCTAGATAACACAATATGTTTGAGACAAAGGAAAAGTGTAGATTGGTTGAGAATCAATGAAAGCCACCACCCTTTGCAAATTAGTCATGCTAACCACATTTTATTTAGAAGTGGGGTCAACAAGACTTTATAAATTATTTTTAGAAGAGGTGGGCTTGTCTTGGATGTTTTGAATTGGTTGATGATTAGGAAGAGGATCTTTATAGATAGCTAAATGAGCATTTTCTTGACTCAAGGCTTGAGTTTTGTCATGTGTTTTATAGTCCTTAAAAGTAATTTCATAATCTTGTTGACACTTTCAAATGATGGAATCATGATCAAAATTATGTCCAAGAATAAAATCCATAGATAAATTATGAAGTTGTATACATGTCTCATGATAATGACCCTAACTGGTATGAAACCAACAAAAAAATTTAGGATCATAACAAGATTTCATAAAATGAGTAGGGTAAAGATCTCATGGAAGAGGCCTAGGTAGATGCTTAAGAAATTAATTTGAGGATAAAGGTTTGTGAATGTTTATGTTATTTAGTGAAGATAAATGAGTATTAGTATATTTTTGAGAAGGGTTTTCTGGTTCTAAGGATTTGGTTAGGAATGAAAACTTGAACACTATGAATGGTGTCATAAGAATCTGTAACACTCTCATTGGTAATATTGCAATTTGTGTTCTTTAGTAATAGATGAAGACCTGTATAAGGTTGAGGTGGCTAAAATTGATGGATTAGGAAATCTTATCATTTATCTTGGTCAATATCCTCTTCTAATGTATGTGGAGAGAGAGTGTAGACCCTATATTGAAGTTTACGAAAGAGGGCATTGATAAAGAGATGGAAAAGATTGTCATCGACCATGTTATGTTCACATTTATTTCACAAATTCTTTCATATTTTAACAAAAACTTGAGTGGTTTCATTTTAATTTTATTTGAAATTTATGAAATGGGCCAATGTATTTTCAAGAAGATCACTAGTTTGGAATTCTTACACTAAAGCATTCACTAAATCTTCCAAACTAGTAATGGAATGAGATCTAAGTTGATTATACCAATCTAAGGCATCACCTGTGAGGGTTTTGTCAAGGATCATGGTAGTAATAAAGGTTTTTAATTTAAACCTATCCTTATAAATATTTTCAAATGTCTTATGATGAAGGGTAGGATTGATTGATCCATTATAAGAAATTATAGGTGTTATACCTCTTATGCTAATGTTAGAAATTTGAGTAGTGAGAGGTTCATTTTGTAGATGCTAGATGGTTTTTTTGACTAAAGGAGGTTGAATAATGAGAATTATTTGAGAATATTGAAGAGGAAGAAGGGACCATTTTGGTTATGTGTGTCTTAAGCCATTGGTTACATATGAAATTGAAGGTGAAGAGGGTGGTTTTATATTCTCATGATTTGACTTGTGCTATGATCTTGAAAGGTATTCATTTGATTGAGAGTTTGAAAAAAAAGTTGATGTGTTTGATTAGAATTAGTATAATCATTAGGGTTGGAATTAGTGTCTTGGGTACCACTATTGGTGTTGATAGGAGCTTGAGAAGAATTATGAGAATGAGATGCACTAGTGGAAAAATTTGCTTGTGTAGTAAAAGATGGACTAGTGAATGGTTGAGAGGAAAAAGCACTAGAAGCATGACTACCTTGGGTAGAAAATGAAATAATAGTAGATGGATTAAGGATAGTGGATCTTAAGAGAGGCCCACTAGATGTAGAACCTACCATATTAGTTGGGATACTAGGCATAGAGGTGGAAGAAGTTAGAGAAAAAGAGGTCATGGTATGAGAAGGGGTCATAATCAAAGGAAGAGGTTGAGAATAAAATAAAGTGGTATCCCAAAATCTAGTTGAGAATGAAGGAGTAGGTGAATGAGGTGCTTTAACTTGGCCACTAGTCATAAGATTGTAAATTGTAGAGGATCCTTTCCTCAATGTTGAGGAAATTTAGAGATAAAGAAGAGAGTTTTGGGGGTATAATCTAGTTCAAGTTTATCTTGAAATGAGAAAAGAGGATTTTGTTATGAATAGTTATTAGGAGTGGTCCCATAGTTCATTATACAAGTGGTAATATGAATGTTACTAGCATCTAAGAGAGGATCCCTACTCTGTCTATGGGAGACCCTATGAGGTTTGGTAAAGTTCATCATGTCTTTTGACTACAACTTAGTGTCACCATCAAAAAAAATTTATGATGAAGGAAAAGGAAGAAAGATGAGAAATCAAAGAACCAGGAAGTGACTAAAATAGTATAGGGTTGACTAGGTTGACATAGTATAGAAATAGGGACTATAAAACTATACAGGGTCGATTGGGTTGATCCAGTATAGTTCACAAAGATTACAAAAAGAGGTAAAATGGGATGCAAGATGTACAAGGTTGATTGGGTCAATCCTGTATAGTACACAGAGGATGGACAATGGTATAGGGTCAATTAGGTTGACCTAGTACATTAGGTAGGAAGAAAATAAAGTTTGTAGCAAGTTATGAACTAAAATAAGATAATTTTTGTAGCTAATCTAGAAAGAGATGAAGGAAAAAAAATAGTGAATTAGGTCAATGTTGGCCAATCCAATTAAGGCACATAATATAAAACCTTGCACTAATGCTAGCTAATTCAAGTTTTTTCACACACAATTGAGCAAAGAGAAAGGAATCAAATTGAAAAGTAAGAGCCAACTAATTGGTCAACCTAAGCATTTTATTACATTATTAATAATATGATTTTAAATGTGATAGGAAGTTGGATATAAGAAAAGAACTAGATAGCAATCTAAGGATGGTTTCATGTAGTTTAGGCTGAAAGGGATTGTAGTGGTAATGATATATGCTTGGTATTGGGGCCTACCCCCTCACTTCACACACCATAATGAAAGAGGTGTCATGTGCTTATCTATAATATACCATTAACCATGTTTTATACTTGACTATAGTATCAAGTTGGCTTCCTCCTTGGTGATGAAATCCAAGTAGGTTGGACTTGGGTATAAAAATGTTAAAGTGTTTGTTTAGATTATGTGATTTGGTTATGTGTGCATAAAATAGAAATAATGAAACTAAATAGTTAATTAAAAACCCCATAGTTAGACTATGTGAACTATTTTAAGCATGTAAGAAATAATAAAAGAAAGGTGTGAACTAATTACTAGCATATAAAGATTCATTCTAACTTGAAACAAGGTATAGTGTTGACACTATATGTAAAAAATAAAGAATAGGGTTGATAGGGTTGAACCTATACTATAGAATCAAGGTCTTAAAATGAATAGGGTTAGTTAAGGTTGACCTAGTTATTTAGATAGCACACATAACATAGAAATGGGTTGACAGGGTCAATCTAGTTGACTATGTAGGGGTAGTTTTTAAGACTACAAACTATGAAAGGAAAGATAGTAAATAAAGAGATAAAAAGGAACTTTGGTGGATCAGAGATGTTGAGAATGAAGATTGATAGACAAGAAACTTAGAATATGATTAAAAACTTTACTAATTGGGTCAATTAGGTTGATCAAGCTTTGAAAAATCCTACTATTGAGTGCCTAAAATGTATAGGGTCAATTAGGGTCAACCTAGGAGCTAAATCTAGATGCTTTTAAGTATACAAGGTTGACTAGGTCAACCTAATAGTCTAAACTAGAAGTTTGAAATTCTAAAAAACTATACTAAGTCATCTGAGTCGATCCAATTGCCTATTCTTGAAAACCTATGCACAAAAGTTAGATACTAGGTTGATAGAGTTGATATAGTATGATAGATATATGATAAAAATAATGCTAAAAATAATGAAAGAAGGTGAAATAGATCATGCAAGGGTTATTTTCATGTTGGGCACACTAGAATGTATGTAATAATAAATGCATCATGTCTATAAATCAATCTTAGCTCAGAGAAGATAGATCATACCTACACTTATAATTGGGAATAAATTTATTAAGTAGGAAAATGACCAATATGGGTATTTACTAGACCTGATTATGGGATCACTTGTCACAATAAACCATGTGAGGTGGGGTTCCAAAGCTTACAGTCTAACATAATAATGTAACAACCCTAAAAGAGTCTTAAGGTTTAATATTTCACCTATGTTTATAAATATGAAATTAAATGTAATCTAGTGCAAACCAAAGCTTGTGGCACAAAGTGGGGGTTAGAAACACAACAAATAACTAAATTAAATGTGCATAAAATACATATACTCACATTAATATATAAGGAATCCTAATACATGGAATAAAGAAACACAACTACATTATCTATCTACTCTTTCAAAGGAGAGATAAAGGTGTGAATACTTTGATTCCCACAAAGCCTAAATATCTCCTTGACCAAGGTGATTTACAAGAGATTATTATGATATGTAAGGATGACAATGATAAATCATCGCTAGGCTACACAACCTATCTATACATCTAAAAGACTTCTCCACAAGACAAGATTCATATCTCCAAATAAAGTATGGAACTTTAATATTTATTCCTAAATTAGAATATTCAATAAATATATGTTCATTCACACTTATTCTTCTTTGCTTCTCTTATTACAAATGGTTGAAAATGAACTTGTATATATAGGTAGATCTTTCCCTAAATCCTCTTAGAAATTTCAGCTGTATAGGGTCAGCCATGTTTGACCTTGTATGTTTTTAGGGATAATTCACTAGGTATGAGCTAAGTCAGTTGAAAGGATAATAAACCCCAAAAAGTGAAAAATACCCCTAAACTATTCAAGGTTGACCATGGTCAACCTAGTAAAACTAATAGTCTAAAAGGGAATTAAGGGGAAAAAAGAGCATGGAAAAGAAGAAAATGACTAGAATGGGTAAGGATAAGAATAATAATCTTAGGGTTAATGGTTTTAGGAGATGAGTGTGTAGATGGAAAGTGGAAAAAAGGACAACAATCTTATGAATCACCAATGGTCTACCCACCCATTTCTTGGTGCACCCCTTAAGGCATGCACTCAGAGAGATTGAGACTCAATAGGTTCCTACAAGATAAAAAGTGTCAATAATCAATAAATTTTGAAAATATTATGTGTATACAAATTCAACTCTCCCAAGCATCTCTAGGTGTGATTGGTTTCTTAGGTGAGTGACTAGACCCTACAGGGAAGTGCTTTTTTTTGGAGAATTGATGTAGCATAAAGAGTTGACTAAGTCAAAGTTGCTAAGTGGATGAATATAAAAGTGTGAGACTTGTAGTTTTTGTCCATGAAGGTTTTTGGATAGGTTTCATATTTTATATGTGCAAATTTGGTGATCTAAGTTGGTCAGTTGCTAACAGACCTAGTGGTACAGATAGTAAGAAAATAAGGGAGAAGTGAAAAGATGATTCTTGATGTGTTTGTTGGAAATATTATCATTGATGTCAAAGGTATAAAATTATTGGTGACAATGCCCCCATATCATTTATTGTCTAAAGGTATTTTTAATGTTCATATTTTGGCTAGATGTGTTGACATTTATTTTATATTAATGAATATATTTTTGTTTGCATAAATTCAAAAAGAGGGCCCATGAGGAAGTCAAAGAGTCATGAGGAATAGACAAAAGAGGGAAAGGATGAATTTTCCCATGAAGGGTCACCTTGAGGAATTTAAAGGGTCACCAAGTGAAGACAAAAGAGGAAGGGCACATTTTTCTATGAAGAGTCACCTAAAGGAATTTGAAAGGTCACCAAGATAAAGACAAAAGGGGAAAGGACACATTTTCTCATGAAGGGTCACCATGTGACTTTTAAAATGAAATGATTCAAAGGGTCATATAATTTTGGCACCATTTTACATGAGGAGTGAAGCGTCACAAAGGGTGAATGCCAAAGGTCATTTGTAAAGCTATAAATAAAGGATTGAGAAGCCATTTGTAATATGTAAGAGAGTGCATGGTTTGTAATTGTTTTATATAAAAAAAGAGGAGAGATTATAAAGAGATATTGTAGAGTTCTATCATTTGTTGAAAAATTAACATTGAGAGATAGTTTTGTTTTATACACAAGAGGGGTTGGTGCTCCTATGGGTTGGTGCTCATAAATAGTTATTGTGTTGGTACTCAGCAAAGGGGTTGGTGCTCCTACAAGTTGGTGCTTAAAAAAATTGTAATTTAAGTTGGTGCTCATTCATATACTTGAGATTGTTCTTTATGGTTTTTTCCACATTGGGTTTCCATGTAAAAATTTGGTGTTTCTCTCTCTCTTGTTTGGTGCTTATTATTGTTTCAATTTTATTGTATATCTTGAATTTATGATTAAATGGAATTTTATTAAGTGAAATTTTATAAGATATGTGATATACTGATTCACCCCCTCTCTCAATATATCTCATGATTAATAATTGGTATCATAACAGGTTCTTTTGAAAAGATTTTAATAGCTTGAATGTAGATTTGAGAAATCACGATGGCTAGATCACATGAAGGTTTTTATATAAATAAGGCACCTTTTTTTGATGGGAAAATTATGTTTTTTGGTGCATAAGGATGAGGACTTACTTGATGTCCCTTGGATTCAACATTTGGCAAGCAGTGGTGGAGGAATACGAAGAGCCATAGACACTTGTAACTACTCTGATAGAAAAAAGGCAAGTGAAAATAATACTAAAGATTTAAATGCTATTTTATGTGGTTTATGTGAATCAAAATTTGATAAAGTAATGAAATGAAAATATACTCATGATACTTGGGTAAAGCTTGAGAATATTTATAAAGGTGATGGAAATGTTTAGCAAGCTAAGCTCTAGACTTTTAGAAGATACTTTGAGAATTAGAAGATGGAAGAGGAAGAAAAAATAACAAGTTATCTTTTATGGGTTGATCAAATAGTTAATCAGATTCAAGGCTTTGGATAAAATTTATAAGAATCAATGGTAGTACAAAAGGTTTTGAGATCTCTGTCAATGAGATATGATGCAAAGGTTTTATCAATTGAGGAGATGAAGAATCTAGCCAAGAAAAAAATGGATGAACTACATGGTATTCTTACAGAATATGAAATGTAGACTGAACAAAAGAAACCCTCAAAGAAAAAAGTTACTTTCAAGACATCAAAAAAAGATAAGGCTAAAATTCAAGAATCGAATGACATTTCTAGCGATGAGGAAGTGATAATGGAGCTCTATTCATCTACAATCCAATAAAGGGAACAAGTAAATATCAAAGAAAATTTCCATTTAAATGTGGTAATATTAGAAATTTTATAGATAAGTACCCAAATAAGAATAATGGTGATAATGAATAAGGAAAGTCTACATACAAGATATTCAAAGGCAAATTCATGAAGGGATTCGAGAAGAAGAGTTTATATTCTAAATATCCTAGCTCAGCCAAAGACAGTAGAGTTAGTGACTCAAATGAAGAAGAGATTCTATTCATGACCATACATGAAGAGGCCTCCAAAATAAAAAGTACATATAATCAAGAAGAACATGATAAAGCTGAGGTGAATCTAGAAGGATAACTATTTGTGCCTTAGAAGAATTACAAGCTCTTGAGAAGAAATAAAGATTGAAGCTCCAAATTGAGAAAAATAAAAAGGATTCAAAAGAAATAATTGAATATCTACAAGCACATATTGAAGAAGCCAAAAAAGACTAAATAATATCTAACAACTCATTTGAAAAAAGTAAGTGAAGAATGTGAAAGGTATGTTGTTGAAATTGCCTCTTTAAAAGTAAATATTGAGAAAATAAATAAAGTAGTCAATGATAAAGAAACCAATGATTCAAAATTTGAGAATAACACTAATATGTTGAATAAGATATTAGAAATTCAAAAATAAATATCAGATAAGACAAGCATCAACTTTGAAAAGAAAAAGAGTTATGCTGAAGCTAAAGGGAAGAAGATAAGAATGTAGAGGACAACTCAAATAAAGAAGGCGAGAGGGAATAGAGCTAAAAAAGGTAATTAGATTAAAGATACACAAATAAGAATAGGTTATATTTTCATGGTTATTTTTTTTATTGTAATGGTTATGGTCATAATAAAATAGAATGTCAGAAAAGAGCTGATAATTTTAAAAATAAGGAGAAGGAAACTCATGCAGATTCAAGAAGAAGCCACAACTCTTTTTCTTCTCTATCAGGATTTGATGAAGAGGCCATAATATGTTACAATTGAAATAATTTCAAACACATAGCTCGATATTGTAGAATCATATTCAAGTCAGTCAAGAAAGTTTCAAGGCTCCATTCATCAATAAGAAAGTTCAGATAGGTTTATGGCAAAAGAAATAACTTGAAAAGTCTATGTTAGTCCAGACAGCTTTGCATGCAAGAAATGAATAAAATCCATGGTTCATTAATAGTTAATGTTTGAGGCACATGACAAGAGACAAGATTAAGTTCATATATTTAAATAAGATCAATGGTGGCACAATGAAATTTAGAGATAATACCACTACCAAAGTAGTCAAAAAGGTACATTAAGTTTGGATAATGGTAAAACTAAGATTGAAAATGTTCTATATGTATAAGGTCTTAAGCATAATCTATTGAGTGTAAGTCATGTGTGATCAGGGACACACACTAAATTTTTATGCACAAGGTTTTAAAATTAGGAGAAAATATTTAGATTTGTTGATTGTAGATGCTCAGAGGACAAACAACAATTTGTATATGTTATCAAATATCAAAGGTCAAAAATGTTATTTGAGTCAAGGTGAGGAAAATTGGCTATGGCACAGGAGAATGAGACACATAAATTTTGACAATATTGTCAACATCATAAAGAAGTAAGTAGTTAGATATCTTCCAAAGATTACAAATCCCTCTAACATGCTTTGCGAACTATGTCAACATAGGAAGTAGGTTAGAAGATGGTTCAAAACAAAAGAATACTCGACTAATCAGATGTTAGAGCTTGTTTGCACTGATTTGTGTGGACATATGAGAACTCAAAGTACTCAAGGTGAGAAATATTTCATGTTGTATATTGATGATTTTACATGTGTGACTTGGGTGATGTTTTTGAAGAAAAAATTAGAAACTTTCAACCACTTCAAAGAATTCAAGGCTTTTATTGAGAATGAAACTAATTTGAAGATTATGTGCCTGAGATCAGATCAAGAAGGATAATTAATGTCAGATGATTTTATTAAGTATTGTGAAGACCATGGGATAAAGAGACATAATTCAATAGACAAAACTCCATAGCAAAATGGAGTAGTTGAGTGGAAAAATATAATAGTTCAAGAGATGGTGAGGACAATGCTAAATGAATCCAAGATACCAAATAAATATTGGAGAGAGGTAGTAGGTATAGTAGTGAATATTTAGAATAGAAAATTATTGAGAGTCAATAGTGACAAGACTCCCTATGAGCTATGGAAATACAAACCAACTATAGTTGATTACTTCAGAGTTTTTGGTAGCAGATGCTTCATAAAGAGAACCATTGAAAAACTAGGTAAGTTTGAATCTAGAATAAATAAAGGTATATTTCTTGGATATTATATCAAAATTAAAGCTTATAAATATTATAAAAAAATAACCAAGAAGATTATTGAAAGTGTAAGTGTTAGGATAGATGAATATGTAGTACAAATAACTAGTGATCTAGTAGACACTCCTAAAATCATTGAAGAAGAAGATTTTGAAGAATTAGATGAGGATGAGAAGGAGAAAAAGGACACAAAGACCCTATCCAAATATGTTCATGGAAATCATAATAATATTGACATCATCAAGAACATAAATGAAGGATTTCACACCAAAAGGATGATGGTAAGTGAATTTGATTAAGTTATTTTTTCTTTGTTATCCAAAATTCAGCCTAAAACTTTTTCAAAAGCTAGACATGATGAGCATTAGGTTAAGGTAATGATGAAGAATTAAATTAGATAGAAAATAATTATACTTGGGAATTGGATCCTAGACCAAAAGATCAAAATGTGATAGGAACAAAATAGGTATACAAAAATAAATTTAATGAAAATGGTGAAGTTACTAGGAATAAAGCAAGGTTAGTATGTAAAAGATATGTTCAAATTAAGGGTATAGATTTTGAAGAAACTTTTGCACTAGTGGAAATGCTAGAGGCTATTAGAATGTTTCTTTCATATGTAGTGTTTAAGAATTTCAAAGTGTTTTAGATAGATGTCAAGTCTACCTTCTTGAATGGGAATTCAGAAGAGGAGGTATACGTTGAGTAGCCTAAGCGATTTATTCTCTCAAATGATAGTAGCCATGTATACAGATTGAAGAAAGCATTGTATGGATTGAAACAAGCTTCTAGAGCTTGGTGTGTAAGACTTGATAAGTACCTATAATATCAAGGTTTTAAGAGAGGTTTTGCTAACAGTAATCTTTACATCAAAATAAAAGGTGAGCATCAATTATTTATTGTGGTATATGTTGATGACATAATATTTGGAGGAAACATTGAAAAGATGACAAAAGAATTTTTTGATAATATAAAAAAAAAATTTGAGATGTCTATGCTTGGAGAATTGTCATTTTTCTTAGGGTTACAAATATTTCACTAAAAAAAAGAATTTTTATATCTCAAAATAAATATGCCAATTAGATGTTGAAAAATTTATGTTTCAAGGATTGTGCACTAGTTGGCACACCAATGGGTACAAGAAACAAGGTAAGTAAGGATGAAGATTCACTTGTTATAGATCAATCTTTATATAAGTCTATGATTGGTAGTCTTTTATATTTGATAGCATCAAGGCTAGACATCATATATGCAGTAGGCATGGTTGTGAGATATCACTCAACTCTGAAGGAGAGTCATGTTTAGTTGGTGAAAATAATATTTAGATATGTAAAGGGGACATTAGATCATGGATTGTGGTATCCCACAGGCAGAGATTTCACTTTGGTTACTTATACAGATTCAGATTGGGTAGGTTGTTTGGATGATAGAAAGAGTACAAGTGGAAGAGATTTATTTCTTGGTGATAGCTTAGTATCTTGGCTAAACAAGAATCAAAACTCGGTATCACTTTCTATAGATGAAACATAATATATAAAAATAGTGTTGTATTATGCTCAAATGCTTTAGATGAAGAAAACTTTAGAAGACATCAAGGTAAAATATGATGAACCTAATTCTATTTTCTATGACAACACAAGTGCTCTAAATATTTCTAAGAATCTAGTGATGCATTTAAGAACAAAACATATTCCTATCAGATATCACTTTTTGAGAGAGCAGGTGGTAGATTAATAGGTTAAAATAGAATATATCAGTACTAAAGAATAGATTATAGATATTTTCATAAAGGAACTACCAAAAGACACATTTGAGTATCTGTAAGAGAAGTTGGGAGTAATTTATTTTAATTCCTACCATTGAGGATCGACATCAATTTAGGGGAGCTAAGTATTAGCTCTAGGATAGACACTTTAGCATTGATGTCAAAGGGGGAGAAGAACATGAATAGGTACAAAAATAAGTATAAAAATAGGTACAAGAATAGGTACAGGATGCTACAGTAAGGGGGAGTTACTATATGTTTTTTAGATGATAGTATGTGTAGGTTGGCATGTGTAATACATGTTTCAGGATGTGGCAGTTTTAGTTTGAGGTTACCATCAATGACAATGGGGGAGATTGTTGGAAATATTGTCATTGATCTCAAAGATCTAGCATTGTTGGTGACAAAGGCCCCATAGCAATTATTATCTAAAGGTGTTTTTAATGTTCATATTTTGGCTAAATGTGTTGATATTTATTTAATATTAATGAATATATTTTTGGTTACATAAATTCAAAAATAGGGCCCATGAAGAAGTCAAAGAGTCACCAAGAAAAGATAAAAGAGGGAAAGGATGCATTTTCCCATGAAGGGTCATCTTAAGGAGTTCTAAGGGTCACTAAGTGAAGACAAAAGAAGAAGGGCACATTTTTCCATGAAGAGTCACCTTAATAAATTTGAAAGGTCACCAAGATAAAAAAAAAGGGGGGAAAAGATGCATTTGCTCATGAAGGGTCACCATGTGAATTTTCAAATGAAAGGATTTGAAGGGTCATGCAAGTTTAGTGCCATTTTCCATGAGTGAAGGGTCACAAAGGGTGAATTTCAAAGGCCATTTGGAAATCTATAAATAAAGGCTTGGGAATCCATTTGTAATATGCAAAAGAGTGCATGATTTTTAATTGTTTTATATAAGAAAAAAAAGAGAATAGAAAGATATATTGTAGAGTTCTATCATTTATTGAGAAATTAACATTGAGAGATAGTTGTATTTTGTACACAAGAGGAGTTGGTAATCCTGTGGGTTGGTGCTCATAAATATTTAAAATGGGTTGGTGCTCTTATGGGTTGGTGATCACAAATAGTTGTTGTGTTGGTGCTCAGAAAAAGGCTTGGTGCTCCTACAATTTGGTGTTTATGAACTTTATAATTTGAGTTGGTGCTCATTCATATACTTGAGATTATTCTCCATGGTTTTTCCCACATTAGGTTTCCACATAAAAATATGGTCTCTCTCTCTCTCTCTCTCTCTCTCTCTCTCTCTCTCTCTCTCTCTCTCTCTCTCTCTCTCTCTCTCTCTCTCTCTCTCTCTCTCTCTCTCTCTCTCTCTCTTGTGTGGTGATTATTTTTGTTGCATTTTTAAGGCATATCTTGAATGTATGGTTAATTTGAATTTGACTAAGTGATAGTTTATAAGATATATGATATACTGATTCACCCCCTCTCTCAGTATATCATGTGCTTAATAGTGTTTCCATGTAAGAGTGATGAGATAAATTTCATGATGATGTTTTTTAGGGCTCAAATAATCTATCCATGAATTGTAAAGAATTGAAATTTAGTGTAAGAGGTCAGAACATTGAATCCAAAATGGCTTATCTATCTGAGTGGAGTCCGTGAGAGAAAAGATCAACATATTGGTATGTAAGACCCATAATTTTCATAAGATATAATGATATATTGAGTTGATATTTCTATAAGGATGATATAATATATTTTTTATGCATTGAAATCCCTTGATTATTTTCAATCATGTGTCAGATGTTCATGTTTCCTTGATTGTGTTTTGAAGTTAGGTGGTAATTCTAAGTGAGCATCTTGTAGAGAAGAGTTTGAGCCTGTATACCTTGAGTTGAAGTATTTGATGAATTTGGTGATGACCCTTAGGTCATGAGGTTTTTTTATATGTGAATTTTTACCATTTTTGTTTGGAAAAATTGATTATATGCCTCAAATGTTCAAGACTATTTTTTTGGGTATGCACAGGTCTTTTATGAACAGTGTTTTGGGAAAGGGTCCAAGTGCTGATTGGACCTAATATGTGTTATGGAACTAAATTGAAGTTGGATAAGGTATATTTTAGTGGAATATGATGTTTTTTTACCATGTGAGTTTTTTTTATATGCTTAAATAAATATCAAAGGGTAACATGTTGTTAAGAAGGCTTATTAGGTCTCCATAAGCCTAAAAGAGGAGTAAGGACTAATAGATATATGGATGACCTATTATATTGATTGATTCATGATTAAGGAATTTTATTTTAATATTCTAACACATATTAATGTCTAATTTTTTTGAATGTGTGTCTAATTAAGAAGGATATGATCAAATGACTTATATAAAAGCAAGGCAATTTAGACCTATTTTGGCATGCTTAGAGAGTGAGAGTAAAAGAGGATAAGTGAATGATATAGATCATTTGAGATAAGAAGGAGCTCATGAAGACCATAATATAAGTGTCATGAATATATAATATAGGTTTTTCATATGAGGATCAAGTTCATAAGACCTAATCAAGCCATGAAGAGGGTCAGTTAAGTGAAGAGGGCTAGAGTCTAATTTGAGAGGGATAGAAGTGATCAAAGAGATAAAGGAGAAGATCATCATATATTGTATGATAAATAATGGTTTATAAATGTCATCAAAAAATTAGGTGGCTGAGTTGGTGTTGAGTCATTTAGGGTGTTGGTGCCTTCTTGAAAGTGGGTACTTGCTAAAGCCTAGCTGAGTTGGTTCTGAGCTAGTTGGAGTTGGTGTTCCATGTGAAGTGGGTGCTTCACTAAATATTGATATTTATCTTAGAGTAATTTAATCCATTTTATTCATTAGTTTTTTTTATTCCCCTTGAGTTTTTTCCATGTCTATGTTGTGTTCATGTGTTTCATGCTCTTATGATTTGATGCTTACGCTTGTTGAGATGTATATACTTATTAGAATGGTTCATGTATGATTAAGTGGAATTGAATGAATTTTTTTGAAGAATGACTCACCCCCATCTTATTCATCTTGTTTCAAACAAAAAATCCCTTACAATTACTTGAAAACTTATGTTTATAGCTTACAAGGTGGTGTTTATGGGACATAACCACCTTTTTTAACATTTTGAGCAATTTAAAAAATGATTTTATAAAAATGAATAATTTTAAAATTTAGAAAAGTGACACTAAAAAAATACACAACTTAAAATTTATGATAGTAATATTACCAATATACACATTTGAAAACTACAAATGTCACACTATCAAAATTCGGATCTGGTTTTAAAATTAATGTTGCTTTTACTTGTCTTCTTTATCATGAATAATTTAAACTTCCATATTTTTACTTTGTTGTAATATTTTTCTAAATTCATTAAGGTTTTTCATGGTTTATTTAACTTTGTCTTCATCAAGATCATATTAATGTATGAAACCAATTTCTCCTTCATAATGAAGATCAAGTATTTTGTGTAGAACATTTTGAGGTTTATTCAAATATTTATCAAGTTTATCAAAGTAATTTTGATACTTGATGAATTTATTAATGAAAATTTGGGAATTGTATCATTTCTAATAATTGATTGAATTAATGTGTAATTGATTATCTTGGAATAATGACTTTGAAGTTTCTTAATTACCTCATGTATATCATTTACTGCATTATTTTCCATTGATTGGGATTCTTTGAATTTCCATACGCCTTCCTCAAGGATGTGAATACAAAAAAAATTTGCAGATAATTTTTTTGTGAGATCACCATTATTTTCCTATTTTAGAACCCATTATATAATTAGAACATTTTGATCTATTTTGGAGAAGGCTTCCAATTTTGGTAATAATTGTTTTCAATTACCAGCTTTAACTTCATATTTATATTATGTATTTTTGGTGAGATCAAATCTAGATTGAATCTCAATGTATATAAACACAATATTGAGTAGATACTAATATTTTATTTATACATCATCTCAGTCTTATATACTTATTAATAACTATCATGTCTCTACCTTTTATTTCTAAACCTCCCTTTTATCAAAAGGCTCACATTCACCATCTCACTATACTTAATTACTTATATTATGGTCAAACACTATCATATACAATGATATAGATCTCCTAAATTATATAGAAATCCTAAAACATGATGTATATCACTGTTAGTTGTATATCCTCAATAACTTCTTATCCTAGCGGATACTTACATACCACATAAGGACACTTGTGCCAGTGCAAGTGACCATATTCTTATCAAGTGTCCAATCCTCAACATTCATCTAATTTGATTTTTTTTTAATCCTATAGGTTATCCAATTTTTTTAATTTAGCATTTGTATGAGATATTTCCAATAGGTGTGGTATAAACATAAATCTAAGCTTATTCATTATTCATCTATAAATACCAAGTAAACATGTATTAAATCTCACTCAATCGATTGGACAATTGAGTTATACTTACCTATTCTTCCCTATGTTCATATAAGTCATAGGAGCTATCATAATATAAGTCTAAAGCACTCAAGGAACAACCCATGAGTGGTATTTTTCAAGTTACAAGCTAAATCATTTCATGCCCTTGCATATAGTATATTTCACCCTTATGCACACACAAGCCAACACCCAGGGGAGAACTAGATATGTTTGAGGCCCTCCTTTGAGTATTGAATAAGTAGGAAATACTCATTGATAAAGGGGTCATTGAGGTCAAATGGACACCATGATCCCCCTAACCCATTTTTTGGTAAGGAATAAATACCTAAGGTGAAGAGCCAATTTCTTATCCATAAATAGTCATTCATAGTCTATGCACATGAATAAAATAAATCATCATAAAGGTAATATAAAACCTATAAGGATCCAAGTGGTTTTTATTAAAGATATTAAATATTCTATACCTAATAGTTTCATTGAGATCAGGGTACCTACCTTAATGCAAGTGTCCTAGGACTGACATAAGTATCCAGGCCTCTAGAAATAATATTTCTAGAATATGATGATTATATCCTAATCTTATCCTTCCTTGTTCCCACCTATGAACTTACTATATATATTTGTGAATTTATAGATAAGCTATGTATTATCTCTTTTTTCATTTTTATGTAATAAAACTACTATTTTAAGTGTAGTTTATATATTTAACATAACTCTAAATTTTGATTAATTGGTTTACACTAGAATAGTTTTATTAATCCTTGTGTATATTTTATTTTACCCTTTAACCATAAAAATTACACATCTTAAAAATGGTTAAACATTTGGTGAACCTGACCTTTGAGTTTTCTTGTGCATTGATTCTATGGTTTCAAACAAATCTTTGATTTATTTGTCATCATGGATTATTCTCTAGAATTCATGTGTGTCTATTATCTATTTCTCATTTCATTTTTTAGAACATTTAAAATAAGTCAAAATGAACCTCTTCCTCCTCCTAACCCTAAGGAGGGTGATAGCTACCATCCTTCTAGCTAGGTCCATGTTATCACTACTTTGAGGGTTAAGGTATCTCATCCTATGATTTCAATTGAAGGTAATCAATATATATTTTCTCAAACCCCTCCACCTTACACACCCCATTTATATGGTGTGTGTTCATGTTCAATCTAATGTACCTATATTTTTTTCTTATGAATCCCTAAAAGATCAAACCATCACTATGATAAATTTAATATAAAAGTTACATAAGAAAATTTAGGCATTTTAATTCAAGTATCACATCATTAGAATATCAGATTACATACTTATAGAATCCACAATATGCTAGTGTTAATACTATGATTGTATCATTATCCAGTAATATTATACCCAACAAGGTTGGATATCAAAATGAGTAGATAAAAGAGACTTCATCTACAACTAGTGATTCAATAATTGAACAAAAAAATACTAATATTTCAAGTGAAATTATAAGATAAACACTTCTGTAATATGAAATTTGATCTATTTGATTAAATTACCATAACCATGTAATTTAAACTCACACATAAAATTATATAGTAGGAAGGATTATGAAAACAAATCAGAACCATAAGATAAAACCTTATTGAATCCCTTGTTTGAGCTAACCTCCTTCTAGGACATTTAAATAGATGTTTGATTGCATGTAGACTCATAAATTTTACAAAGTAATGCTTGCTCAAAGATGTTAGATGGATGATTGAGATTGGTTCATCATGAAGATGGCATGAAAATTTTCTAATTGGACATGGATTTGATATGAGAATTCCTCAATTTCCTTCCGTTGATATATGGAGTGGTTATATAGAGGACGAAGAAGGATTTTCTAATGAATTAAAGATTCATTAGAAGTTTCTAGATAATAAGACTCTAGAGATAAAGGAGGGAATTCTAAGGAATTGAAAATTTTATAGATTTGTCTACAAAGAAAAACCTTGAGAGAAGGAAAAGGGTGGCAGAGAGTTCTATATTATATTAGGGAATCTAATAGTGATTAGGGGATGATTAGACTAGGTTAGTATAGTGATGATGTCATGGCTAGTGGGTAGGCTTGTAGAGAAGCCTAGGAATAGGTGATTTTGTGAATTTAAAATTCACAAGTGGGCATAAGATGGTTTTAGGTGATAAATGAGATGTTAATAATAAATAACAAGGGAGTTAATATTATATGAGAAATATGAATGTTAATATAGATATATAAAGGAGATTAGATTATTGACTAGGGGTAATAGGCAATGTTGGATAAAATAATGATGAAAAGGACTAATTAGTGAATCATTATGTGAAATTAGCGACATAGTTAGTAAGCTAGAATAGGAAATCGAATTTAGATTCATACATTTTACCCCTCTTTGAAAGGGCATTGAAAGTGGAGAAAATTGGAAGGAGTAATGTTATTTCAAATAAAAACCATGCTATAGATGAATGTTAGTAATAAAATGTTAGTGGATATGATGCCCCCTCGAGGGGACATGTGGGGAAGAATGAGATATATGGACACTCAAAAGAATAAATGAGGGGTGGGGTGAAAAGGATAGATGAGGGGATGGTGTTCCAAGTGTGAGATAAAAAAATGAAGAAGATGATTAAACTGAGTAGTGATCTATAAATTGATAATGCCCCTAGTAAAGACACATGCACAAGGAGTAAAAAGGATTGGTCTCATAGTTGTCAATACATCCCAAGGGGGAATCAATCATAATATGATGATGATAATATTAAAAGGCCATAAGATTTAGATATATCTCAAGTAAGGACACATGCAAGGGAGAGTTATAGGCTAGGATAATATGATGATTTGATAAGATTGATGATGGGTGTAACTCAAATATAAATTGATCGATATGATATAGGTGATGATAGAGAAGAATAATAGAGTCAAGTGACAATAAGAATACATTGCATAAAATCAATGAGTCATAATGTGATGATTCCCCTAGCAAGGACACATGCAATGGAATGATAGATCATAAATTGACCAATCAATGATGATGGTATGGATGGCTATTGATTAATAGATTGATTGATGTTATAGCTCAAAGATTAGAATGATGTAGGACTTGAAGATGAGAGGAGGCAAAAGAGATATAATGATAGAGATAAGAGTGGCTAAGCTATCTTTGGGCATTGAAAAGTGACTAAGTATTGCCTACATAGTCTAAAAAGACCTTAGGCTAATGTAGTTTTGATTAAGAGATGATGACAATTACGATGATTAGTGATTCTAAAGTGATGATGATAAGTATGATTAGACTTGTTAGTGATTGAAGGCTATGATTCAGATGATGAGATGAAGATGATAAGGATAAAATATGGGATGTTTGTTGGATGAGTTAAGAGGATTATATTAGTGATGGGAATAAGGATGATGAGATGAATGATGAGGGTGGAGGTGATCAATCCATTAAAAATCTCATAAGGCTCATCATAGTATAAGAAATCCCTTAAATATTGCATTTGGTAGTATGACCCATGATATAAATGTGACCAAGTGGTCATGATGCCAAAGTGCATGGGAAATTAGCAAACTCTACATCCTTGAGGGTTATTATAATAAGTATTATAGATTTGGGTGACCTCATATCACCCCCATTCATTTTCCAATATACAAAAATAGATAAAGACAATCAAAAATTTACATGATAAAAACATGCAAATAAGACAAATAGAATAAATAAGTACAACACACAAGTATCTACATGCAGTGTCAAAATGTCTTGTCTAATGATGGGATGATTTATTAGGTGATGGGTTGGATGATCATGATGTGATTATGGACTTAGGATGGGCTTGGATTTGGACAGGGTGATCATGATTAGATTAGGGTAATATTTTTCCCCTAGTTTTTGATATAAGGATGGAGGATGGGAGAAGGTCTTTGAATACTGATTTGGTCTTGAAATCAAATCAAAAAGTGGCCAAGGAAGGTGATTTAAAAGAGTGATGATGAAGGATTACCAATAGACAATGGCATACAAGAGTTCAATATAGTAAGGAGACTAGGAGATGATGGGATCAAATACCTTTTATACTAGAAAAATAGTGATTGAATTAGTGTTAGGTATGAAAATGAAATGATAAAGATAGTGATGGGATCAAGTACCTTCCACATTAGCAAAGGGGTGATATGATGGGTGCTAGGTGTGAAGAGGCATTGATAGGGAAATGATGGGTTCTATATTAAATTTTTTGACAAGGTTATGTGTGCCAATAATACCTAGGCCAAGGATGAGACTAAAGATATGAAGGGATGGGTGACCACTAAGATTAGATTTCAAGATGAAAATTTGTATCCAAGGATGATGAATGGGAAGATAGACAAATGCCATAGAGATGGATATCAAATGGTATGGATATGGATTAGGCATAAGATAAGACACCATGGACTAGGATTTTTGTATTTTCCAAATTTTATGATTTTTAGGGTTTTTGACATATTTCAATTTTTAGGGATTTTTGGAATATGTATGTACACTATAAAAATGGGGTTACTAGCATAGGGAATACCAAGCCTAGTAACTAGGATGAAGAGGGATGGAATGATAGATGGTATGAAAAAGGATTAGGATGAGGTGGAAAAGGGGATGAGGACCAAATAAGGGTATTTACAATGACCACATAGTGAAGGAACCAGATGTTTAGTTGCCTGAGTGTCCATTAGAGGATATGCCAAGATGATTCCAAAACATTTATCAATAAACCTTCCAATTCCTTATGAAGGTCAAGGTAGGAGGGAATGTGAGATAGGATGAATGATATGATGATAGATGATGGGTTGGACCAAGGGATGGATGGATGAGGATAAATGGATTGTTTTCCAAGTGGTGAGGTATAATGTAGATAATTGATTCAAGCAATAAGGAATAATAGTGATAAATATTATTGATTTGGGACAAAGAGATCCTTTTTGTGAGATTTGAGGTTGAAAAATGACGTATGATTGTTGAGTGACTAGGTCAAAAATAGGATAAGGATGAGGAATAAAGGGTGGCCAAGCTATCCTTAGGTACAAAAGTAAGACTAGGTATTGCCTACATAGTCTAAAAAGACCTCAGGATAATGTAGTTTTGACACAAGACAAAATGGATGATAAGGGGTGGTCATTTTGTGCCCCATATGATATTAGAGGATGATTAAAAATGATTAGATGGCGATGGGGATAATTGGTCAATTAGATGAGAATTAAGGCATTTAATGTTAGTAATGGGATATTAGGAGTATATGAGAAGGGTCATAAAGGACAAAAGAGTGAAAATTGGGTCATTTGCACCTTTTAACTTCCATGATTTTGAGCTCTAAGGAGAAACCATGGACTGGCTATCCCAAGCTTCCCATCATGGTGAGAGGGTTCAAGAGTAATAGAGAGAGGTTGATGTTGGACCTACAGTGAGTAATAAACCCCTAGTTTAGTGATTTTATTAATTTTTGCTATTTTGTTATAGATTTTAGATGGATTTGTGTAGGAAAAGGCATCATCAAAGTTGCCCCAACATTACTACAACTAATGATTTTGCCCTCAGTCATGATATTTTCATCATGACTTTCAGATTAGAAGGGGCGACCTGTAATATTGCAATACTACAAGTCCTTAGTTACTGTATCATAATACCACAATAGGTGAATCATGATATTACAATATCATGAGTATGGTAGTCATGGTTTTACAATATCACTAGTATTGAGTAGAGATGTTTCAATACTGCTACTATTGAGTAGTGATTTTGTCAGTAATTAGAAAAATAGATGAGTGTTAGGTTGAAAGGGTTCTTTTGGATGATGTAGGATGTTAGAGTAGTTAGGTTAAGTGAATGTTAGTGTTTAAATTTGTGGGGATGCATGGTAGAGTGTGTAGTGTTAGTGAGATAGGGGTTTAAATAGGGCAGTATTAGGAATAAGGTAAAGATATGGGGGTTTTAGATGGTTTAGATAGGTGAGAGTGATATAAATATTAGGGATTAGCTAGGGCTATAGGTATCTTGGATAAATAGGATAAATGGGTTAGGATAAGTATTTAATCATGGAAATGGTGATAGGTGGATGTTGATTAGTGTAAGAAGATCTAAGCATGATGGCATCATGATTATGGCATCTAGAGGTACTCCATGAGAGGAATCGATTGATGATGGTAGAGTCTAGGGTACTTGATTTGATTAGTTTACATGACATAACAATGATGCCTATGATATGCATTAATCAAGATTTGATCACAACATTGGTGGAGCATTGGCATTCAGATACCAATACATTCCATTTCTTTATTGATGAGATGAAAATCATGCTAGAAGATGTGTACATGATTTTCCATTTACCCATGCATAGCAATAAGATATATTGGTAGTTACGTATATTGATGTGGACATTGCAGTGCTTAAGAGGGGGACTGCAAGTGGGAATGTGAGATAGATGCATCAATATCAATAGGTTCCTTCATGAGGGGAATCTTAATAGACTAATGTTTGTGGTGATGTCTCTTGTTTCTAGCATTCTCTTATCAGACAAAAGTAGTCAGTGGTTCCATCTTGGCCTTGGGAATGTAGTTGTAGACATGGTTTAAGATCATTAGATATTTTCTTTGGGGCCAATTATATTGGTGCATTTATACAAAGAGCTTCACTTGGGATTATACAAAGGAGATGATAGTTTAAGGCCTTTATTATTATTATTATTATTATTATTATTATTATTATTATTATTATTATTATTATTATTATTATTATTATTATTATTATTATTATTATTATTATAGAGCTAGGAGCACATTACTATCTAATGGTCACTAGGTATATTAGTAGTTTGAGAGCTTGAGCAACCAATGGTCTTTGGTTGGCATGTGTTACTAAGAGTGTAGTTAGGTCATGTTAGTGATATGAGATTTTATAAAGAGGCATTCAATAGTTTATCCTATAAGTACATCACATGGATGCCATATTGTAGTCTCTGATTTGGATGGTATGATGAGGTAATTACTCAGTATATGCTTATAATGTGCTACTTGATAGGGTGTCATGATTTGATTATTGAGAGGTGTTGATTTGATCATGTGTAGTGCCAATTTGGATTTATTCAGGACATGCTAGGTCTAGAGCATTTATTTACATGTAGTGAGAAAGATAGGCCACAGTGGGGGTGGTTGATGGATAGAATGGATTCTCTCATAGAATATGAGAGAATTGCCCTTATTTGATGGGATTTTAATACACCCATTCCTAATCTAGGTGTTACATTAGCATATACAACATGGTGGCATCCTAGGATACTACTAAGATTTACATGGCCAAGGGTTGTAATTTGGTATGGTGTAGTGAGGAGAGTCCTCCAAGCATGAGATAGGATATAAAGGAGGAGATAGGTGTCATCATAGGGGAGGCATGATGAAGGTGATGGTTATGATGGAGCTGATGGGTTAGATGTTATGGATGTGGATGGAGGGGATAGGGCCTAGGTAGTGATAGTAGGGTAGATGGGGAATAAATTATAGGGATATGTATAGAGAGCAATTCAACCATAGGTATAGGTTAGGGGATAGGTAGGTGGGAGTGATGGTATGGGACCATATCAATAACATATGAGAGATTAGTAGTCTCTAGCTACCTGGTTATAGGGTGAGATACAAGCATGGATAACAGAGATTTTAAGGATTACAAGAGAGTGGGAATAGATACTTGCCTAAATTTAGAGTGTGATAGCTTAGAGGGATGATCATTTGGCTTAGGGATAGGGGTAGGTTGTTACACTATAGTCCCTGGTAGCATAAAGGGATGGGTAGTTATCCTAGTTATAGGGATAGATAGCTGCATTAAAAAGGCATGTTATATCACTATAGGTGATACAATTATATGGGTAGATTACCCATGCCCAAGCATATATTACTACCTTATAGAGCCAGGTTCAGAGTAGAGACGACTAGATTATAGGATTTTAGGGTCAAATTGGATAGTTACAGGCTCACATCCATAATTTGATAGGATAGGTGGAGGTGGCTGAGAGGGCCAAGGATGAAGCCAACCAAGTGATGTAGGAGCATGGGATGATGGATATGACTAAGAAAATTATGATACTAACATGTGAGGCATAATACTATCATAATTTATATGAGGTGGTAGTTCCACCAGGCCAATGTGCAGCCTCTTTTTAGGCTAGCTCATCTCATTCAATCCAATAAACTTTTAGGGGTGCTTGAGGGCCACTAGGGCCATAACTATGATTCTAGGATGTAAATATGTATATAATATTTTTATATTATTATCTAATTCTTTCCCCATTGGCTCATGTTATTGTATTATATATTTTGACATGGATTCCATGTGGACATTGTATACTAGACTTTGATGTATATATATATATGTATGTATATGATAAGATTTGATGTTGATAGATGCATATACATTGTTTATTTTTGTTATATCTATAATTTTTATGTGATGATGATATGATTTTAGAGACATTATTGAGACACATGACATTATTTAGTTGTGATTTGATTAGATGTTATAGATTTTACTTATAGAGATGCCATGATGTATGTATGATGTAAACGATGTGATTTTTTATGTTATGTGTTATGATAGATGGATTTGGAATTTTATTAATGATGTGATGATAGATATGTTTTAGATGTTTTATTTTAATAGATGATGTGAGATGTAATGTATATGGGATATGACTTTTATTGTGGATGTTATTTTATGATGTGAATTAAAATGCTTATAGATATATGACTACATCTCATGGTATACATGTTAATGATATGAGTATAATTGTGATGTGATATGGTTTATACATATGTCATGATAGTTACATGATGATGCCCTTGGGGTAAATATGCTAAGAAAAAATTAATCTTCTATTTGTTCTCCTTGTCCTTATTTTCTATAGTTAGACTCCTCCTACACCATGGACGAAGGGTGATGAAGGGATATGATAGGTTTAGGGTTTAGTTAAGGCTAGAAAATGGTTGGAATGACTATAATAGGAATGGGGATATATTTTTGGAAAAATAGGAGGAGTAATGGTTTTTTAATACATTAAGATGTATGTTATCCTTTTTAATATTGCATCTTGTAGCTATGTGCCAAGGATATCATAAGTCCAAGACACAATAGTGTAGATGCATGGGGAACTACATTTAAAATATGAACTTTTATAAATATATATTTGGAAGTAACTCATACCATCCTTGTTCCCATGAAAATTGATAAGATAAAATACATAAATTTCTATAAAAAACTAATTTAATAAGCAAAACACTTTAATATATACATAAAGAGCCATCACACATTCATGTTCAAAACAAAACATGTTGTCACACATAATGATGTTGACAAAGATATTAACATGGGAAATAAAGTGATAAGGAATGATTATATATAATGGGTCTAGTAATGATGTAGGGGCTAATTATAGGATATGTAGTACACAAAAATTTATCCATATCAGGACAAAACTCCAACCAAGTTACAAAATGGGGGTCATGATGACTCTTCAAGAATCAGTATCATAGTGTATGAGTGAAACACTATAAAAGGAAATTTTATATGTCATGACCCTCCATAATGATTATTATTAGTGGAAAAGTGTGGGCCTAGGACTTAGTGACAATAATTGATGAGTCAGGATGGAATGTTGCATTGAGGCTAAAGGGGAGACATACTTGTCAAAGAGGATTTTGGAAGGCGTGATAGGACTGATAAATATATGATGGGTTTTGGGGGTATGTATACTAAGTATGGATAAGTGACTCCAAAAAAATTTCCAAAAAACCTTATTAGTGCTTGAAAATCCATGTCTACTTCCTAATGTTTAAGTATTTGTCTCATTGCTATCCAAAAACCACATAATGAATGCCCACTATTGAGAATAGGGTCAGGGTTATTTTGCCATGATTGTGGGAAATGGTTTTCATCATGGTACTTTCCCAAGGCACCAATGAACTAGTTGTCACCATTAGATGGATTTTTTTAACTATTGGACTGGTGGGGAGATGTGATGGGTAGTCAGAGTGGATATCTCCCATGGATGGAGGATGATACAACCTATTCAAGTATAGAAGTGCTTTAGGTGCATGATGTTCATGGGATCTTTAGTTTTTCTCCATCAAGCATGGCTAATTTATATACTTATAACTTTAACTTAGCAATGATAATATAGGGACCTAACCAATTAGCTTTAAACTATCCCCTTTTTATCTCATTTTACATTGATTTTTTTATTCTTCTTTAAGACCAAGTCACCTACTTTGAAATCCGTAGACTAGATCTTCTTATGGTATTGTCCTTTGAGTCTATTTTCATATGATCATAGGTGATTAAGATCCTTATGATGTTTCTCATCAAGAAATTCTAGTTCTTGTAGACATTCTTTCCTATGATTATGGTTGGTGATGATTCTTCTTAGTGAAATTTAAAGGGAGGGAAACTCAACTTCCACTAGAAATATTGCCTTAGTCCCATGAACCAAGGTATATGAAGTTTCCCCAGTAGATGTACAAATGATTCTATAATAAGACCACAAAGTTGGATATAGTTGTGTGTGCTAATTTATACCTACTTGATTAATTGTCTTCTTCAGGATTTTGATGAGGGTCTTGTTAGTAACTTATGCATGTCATTGCCCTAGGGATAATAAGGAGATGAAAAATGTTGTGTGATGTGATATTTGTAACATAGGGCCTCAACCTCCTAGTTTTTTAAGGATTTTCCATTATCTAAAATTATGTTGGTAGGTATGCCAAAAGGTCAAATGATCTTATTAAAAATAAATTTGGAGATTTGGATGCCCATTATGTAAGTGGCATTGCCTCTACCTATTTGGTAAACTACTTTGTTGTCATGATAGTGAATTTGTGACCATCTGATGAAGTTAGATTAATATTGCCAATTAAATCAAGGCCCCATATGAAAAATGGCCATGGAATCATGATTGACTTTAATTTTTGTGCAAGAGCATGAATGAGGTTTCTATGTTTCTAATAGGCCACACATTTTTACACATATTGACATGAATCTTGTTCCATCATTGGCTAATAATAACCTAGATGGAGGAGTTTCTTGGCTAGGGGCATTCCACTGATGTACCCACCACATATACCATCATGAACTTCTTTGATTTCCTGAGAAGCCTTTTCTAATGTAAAACACCTTAAAGTGTGCTACCAAATAGGGTGTATCAATAGGTGTGATGAATGAAGGATTTATGTTGGTGATGGTTGAGGTTAGGAGGGAGAATTTTGTTGTAGAGATACTTGTAAATATCATGATACCATGGGAGAATTGGATCATTAATTTCACAAAACTAAAAAGGAGCCATAGACTAGTGGGCTAGAATAACTAGATGCTCAATTAGAATGTTACCTTATAGAACATCTTTAGGGAGATCAATGAGTGAGCCAATAGTAGCCATTAAATCAACCACTTTATTTCTTCCTTGTGGAACTTTCTAAAATGTCATAGAATGAAAATTTGACTTTAACTGATTCACCATCTACTTATAAAGGAGTAATATTTCATCCTTCATCTAAAATTCATCATTGACTTGTTTGATATTTAATTATGAGTCCCCAAATACTTGTAAGTGTCGGATGTTCCATTGAATAACTAGTTAAAGACCAGCTATTAAGGCTTCATATTCTAAAATGTTATTAGTGCATGGGAGGTCAAGGTGGAAAATTTTTAGAATAAGATCACCTTATGGGGTGAAAAGGAGGATTGCTACCCCTGACCCATACATTGTGAATGAGCCATCAAAATATAATTTCAAGCTACCTGATTATGAGGCACTCAAGATAGATTCATTGGGGAAGGTCATTGTTAGAGGCTCAATCACTTCAAGTGGTGCTTTAGCCAAATGATCCACTATAACTTATCCTTTTATATAATTTTGATTGACATATTCAATATCAAACTCATTAAGCAACATTATCCATTTTTCCATTCTTCGCATAAGAGCTGATTTGGACAATAAATATTTTAGGGGATCAACTTTGGCAATGATATGTACCTATTTATTTAGCATATAGTTTCAAATTTTATATGAATACAAAAGCATGGATTAACATGCCTTTTCTATTGGAGTATAATTTATCTCATAAGATATCAATGTGCGATTGAGATAGTATATGGCTTGCTCCTTACCCTGATCATTGTGTTGTGTTAAAAGAGCACCAATTACACATGTAGTTGTTGAAATGTATAGGATTAAGGGCCTCCCCAAGACTGATGGTGATAATACATGTGGATTAGCCAAATATTATTTGCATTTTTCAAAATCTTGCTATCACTTTGAATTCTAATAAAAGGTAGTCCCCTTATTTAATAGATGGGTAAAGGGGTGGCACTTATCTATAAGCTTGGAAATAAGCATCGAATGTCCTATAATTTGCCTTGAAGACTTATAAGCTAATTTAAATTACAAGGTGGAGGAATTTATATGATTATTTTGACCTTTACAAGTTCTACCTCTATGCCTCTTCTTGAGACTATAAATCCCCACAATTTTCCTAAAGTAACCCCAAATACACATTTTTTGGGATTCAACCTAACCTTATACTCTGATAATCATTCAAAAATCCTTCTTAAAAAAACATGGTGTTTAGATCTTAGACAATACTTCTCTAAAATGGCATCCATATAATCCTTGATGATGCCATGCATCATGTCATGAAACATGATTTTCATGGCTCATTAATAGGTTGTGCCTACATTTCTAAGGCCAAAAGGCATGACTTGATAATAAAATGTCCCCCATGGAGTAATAGAAGTTATTTTGTGTTGGTCCTCAGCTGAATTTTTTATTTGATTATAGCCAAAGAAACCATCCATGAGAGATAGAATTTCATATCTAGTGATAAAATCCACAATCATATCGATATTCAGAAGGGGGAAGTCATCCTTGAGACATGCTCTATTTATATCTCAAAATTTGGTACAAATTCAAATTTTACCTTATGGTTTTTTTATAGGGACAATGTTAGAAATCCATTCAAAATAATCTATGGGATGGATAAAACTAGCTTCCAATAATTTTTGTAGCTCCTCTTTGACCAATAGTGCTACCTTTAGGTGCATCTTTCATAACCTTTGTTTTATGGATTTTGCATTTGGATGCACCACCAAGTGATTTACAACCAATGAGGGATCCAATCTAGGCATGTCTATATAACTCCATATGAGTATATCAATAAATTCTTTAAGTAACTCTATGATGACCTCAAGTTCCTTTGGTGTGAGAGATGCCCCTAGTTTAACTATTTTTATATGTTTATCTATCCCAATGTTAACTTATATCACTTCCTCAATAAGTGAGGGTGATTGATCTTGGAAATAAGGGGTAATGATATTTTAGGAACATCTAAAATGAAGTAATCTATAAATTTTGTGTCAATGTCAAAATATTCTTCTAATTCCAATGAGACATGTGGAGGCTCATCTGGTTCTTTAGGGGGCTCTTCTTCAAAATAATCTTCATCACTTTGATGATGGGGATTTTATTTTTCCCTAAAATATGTGGATTGGAAAATATTTATGGAAAATCCCTTTTTATTGTCACTATATGGCATGAAATCTCTAGCTCCCATATATATTCCAAAATAACTTCATTATTTTGAAATGTGTCAAAAGAAGGCTCCTATTTTGACTCCCAATATATAAGTGATGGATAATGGATGGTAATATTGATGGTGGAGATAGTGGTATCAGGGAAGAGGTTAGTGGTATCTATCTCCTCAAATCGAATACAAATGGAACCTATTTAAATGTCCTCATCAGGGAGAGACAACCTAGGGATTGAAAGAGAATACACAAGGATATTGTTGAGGTCATTATTATGTAGTTCATACCCTAGATACAAATATTATGGATATTCTTAAACCACGATGGATTCACATTTGCCCTGATATTGCTTGCCCAGTCCTTTCCCTTTGTAATGCATGTTCTCCATCATTTTTTGGACTTAGGGATATTGTTTTTCTAGAGAGATAAGGGACTTATCATTGGTAATAAGCCATGAATCATCCCCATATTTAATGTATTATTTATATAATAATATGTCACTTGAGAAAGATGTTGGTCTAAACTAGTATTAAATATGGGATTAGGATTCTTCATGGTTGGGGACCTATATATGTGTGGAGAGAGAGGTAAATTCCTAATTCAAAAAGTTTTACATTCATATTCTCCACATCCCATGGATATGATATTCAAATAGGTGACATTAGGTAGTGGATTAAATGTATATTCAATATGTTTAAGAGAGATGTATTTTTTGGCTGTTAGAATTAAGATGGAGTTATCTATAAAATTATATGGTGATGGTGATGGTGATGATGATGATGATTGATCCATCTGACAACTATGAAGATGATCAATGACTCTGGGGATGGTGACCTCCATTTTAGAGAGTGGGAATTTTAGGCACTAATAAAAAGTGGATGGTACATCTTCCATTTCATGAATCCATGATCTCCCAAATAGCATATTATAGGGAAAATTAACATCTATAACATGGACTAGTGTTTGATGCACTACAAGTCTCATAGTGATGGGAAGGTAAATAGTCATAGCTAATGGCCTTTCATTATCATCATAATATTTTATCATTATCAGGGTGGGTCCCAATAATGTTTTTCAATATCCTAATTTCTTTAAAAATTTAAGAGTACATAGATTTAGTGTTGATCCTCCATCTATGATAACCTGGGAGACACGATGATGGGATACGGGCACTTCAATGTATAGGGGTTATTTATGGTGTGGACCAATGGGAGGCATATCCTTGGAAATAAAAGTGATCTATTGTGAAGGGGATAAGTGTGCTACTAGTGATTGAAATTGATTAGTATCCAAGTCACTAGGGACTTCTAGATCATTCAACACTTGATTTAATATCTATCAATGCAAATAAGATGTTTTGAGAAGCTCTGTTATGGATATTTGAGCTAGAGTTTTCTCAAGTTGTTGAATGATGTCATAAGATTTATTAGAAGAGATTGACACTATTTTAGGAATATTCCCCTTTTGGGTAGAAGATGGAGTGGATGGGTCTTTAGGGGGTGCTATGAGAACTAATATCTTATTGCATCTGGTAGTAACTATGTAATCAATAGTATCCTAATTAATCTTTAAGATGGGGGATGAAGATGGAGTGGATTCTTAGACATTATATATTTTGATGGTGTTGATGTAAAAGTAAGGCACATTATGGTAATCTATGTATTTATATGAAGATTCCTGACCCTTGTCTCTTTATGGTATTTGATTCCTTTGGTTATGATTAAAGAGTGGATCTTTGTAAATGCCAAGCTGCCTATTTATTGATTGACTCAGGGGAGCTTCTCCTTAAATCTCAATGTCACCTTTCTTAATTAAATCTTGGATGTAGTGTTTTGGTTACATACACCATCTTGTATCATGCCCTATAACCCTATGATTCTTGAAAAACTCATCTTCATGATACCAATCTGGCTTGGGTTTGTGATCATCAATAGTCTAATTTTAGGCAAGGTGATCGTATTGGTGTTAATTAATTGATCCAAGACTATTTCTATTGGGATTCCTAAACTTGTGAGTGGTCTTTTTCCTATACTATGATTTGGGATGCCTCATGGTACTCAGATGGAAGAGAATTTTGATTGTTGTGTGGGGCTTTTATTTTTGAATTCTTATGTATCTTATTTTTATTGAAGACTTTAGATTTCCCTAAAAAAGAATTATCTTTATTTTGAGTGTTATCCTTCTAAGAATATAACTTGATAGTCCCTTTTTTAATGAGGTATTTTTCAATTTTCATTCATTTCTCTATGATCTCATCAAAGGTCTTGGCACACTGTAATTCTAATTGATACTTGAGCTTAGCATTGATATTATCTATAAAAATATTGGCCAATTCTTTCTCAGGTACTATGCACCTCAAGTGACTTACCAAACCTCACAATCTTTGTAAGAAGTATGATATACTTTCACCACTTCATTTTTTGGTAGTATAAAGGTCACTTATGGAGATATCATGCTCAATATTAAATGAGAAGTATCTAATAAATTGCTCTGTCAACTCCCTAAAGCTAGATATTTACCCTTTAGGTAAATACATAAACCATTCTAAAGTAGGGCCTATGAGACTTTCAGGAAAAAGTCTCAAAAAATAAACATATTCATAAGCCACCTCATGGAAAGCTACATAAAATTCATGGACATGATCTCTAATATCCCCTTTTCCTTGATATTTCTCAAATTTGGATACTTTAAAAGGTGAAGGAAAGGGTATTTATGAAATAATCATGTTCAATGATGAGGAAAAAAAGTCTTCATACTTATATTTGAGGTCTTTTAATCATGGATATATCTATTGAAGGGTATCTTTCATCTCTCTCCATTCTTGCACAAAGGTGGGATCCCCAAGAGGATTGGTAGTTTGATTTTGGTTGCCTTGGGGGATATAATTATTTTGGGTATTATGGATGATTTATATGTTGTTGGAATTATTGGTATTATTGACATTATTGGTGGTGTTATTTTTATGGGCATTATTATTTGTGTTATTTTTTTGATGGGATGGCAGATGTTGATTGTGGATTAAAAGGTTGATTTGTTGTGTTAATTGGTTTAAGTGATCTTCTATGATAATTTGTATTCGATTAGCCTCAATGTGGTTATTACAAAGGGGTAGTGGTCATTATTCTTTAGAAAATCCATGGTCCACCTCTTCTTATTCTTAAGGTATTTGATTAACATGTGCACCAAATTTTAGATTCAATCAATATTACTAAACTTAGTAATAAAAACCTAAAACTCAATGACACCAATAGGAATGGATAAAAGAGGCAAATTTAAATAATAAGAACATGTTTACCATCATTTTTACCTCCCCATTACTCCACTCTAGGATTTTCAATGATATTATTTGATGTCCAAAGATTGAATTATTGGAGTACTTGTTAAGTCTTGATAATGGATTTTGATGGTTGGATGAGGTTAATAGTGGCATGGATTAGTGCTATAAGAGTTTTTATGGATGAAAGATAGTATCAAGATGATGGCTTGATGTCTTTCTAGTTAACTTGGCCATGGCCCAGGCATGGCCTTTTATAGGATAATGGAGGGAATTTTAGGGAAATTTAAAATTATTTAAAAGTCTCTAGTTTAAAGACTTATAGAAATTTGGAGGATCTTCCTTAGTTATATAGGTTTTTAAATTATCTTAGGAGATAATGGGGGGATTAAATGGGAGTTAATGAGATTTAAGATTCATAAGAATGTAGGAATGGCTAGGGTGGTAGGGTATCTAAGGTGGTAGTTGAATAAATATGAATTTTAAACTAGATAGTTGGTTTAGGGAATAGGTTAGTAGGTAATAGGGTCTATTAGGGGTTTAATGGGGAGATTAATTGGTTTTAGGATAGGGTAAAGGTTTATGGGATATAGGAATAGGATGTGGGTTATTAGACCATTGATTAATTTAGCTAGGAAATATAAGAATTGGATTAAATTAGTGGAAATTAGTATAATTAGCGGGGTGAGCATAATTTAGTGCATACACTTATCAAAAATATTTGTAGCTAGTATATTAGTTGATGATTTTATCAATACAATCTAAAATTTGAATGGTACTCCCAAGATAATTATAAGTGATCATGATCCCATCTTTACCAATCATTTTTGGCTTGATTTATTTTCATGTTTGGGTAATCAGTTGGCTCAGAGCTCATCATAACATCCTCAATCTAATGGGAAAATATATTTTGTTATTAAATTCATATAAGGATATATTTGTTTCTTTTTAGAAAATAAATATGAAAAATAGGTTCATTTGATACCACTAGCAAAATGGTGGTGTAACACTTCTTTCCATACATCTTCTAAAATGACTCCATTTTTTGTCACTTTTGCTTATTTTTTTCATAATTAAGGGTTTTAGAGGATGAGAGTATACCAATAAAACAATAAATAAGATACTCTAAAATTAAGCCAATTAAATTAATTCAAATTCTACTAATATTCTAATAAGATATATTGAATCCAAGCATATGCCAAATATGGAAAGTATATAATTCAATATTATGATAATATAAATATTAAAGAGAAATTATACCTATCTTAAACCCTTATGCACCAAAAAATATAAGTAGTGCAAGTGCAGAATTGGATTGTCTGAATATTTGGACCCCATCATCAGATTATGAATATTTGCTTTCTATTAGCCTGGACACTAGAATCTATGCTAGTGTATTGATTCTTTATTAAAAAAATTGAAAATTTGAGTATATGTAAGGTATGGACACCTATTTTGGAGAAGGAACACTAGAATAAATGTTAGTGTCCAAGTTTGAATTTTAGTGTCAAGGAAGATAAAAAGTTGTTAATCTTGATAACTAACAGTGAAGGATATATATCAATTTTTAGGTACATTTTAGGCTATATTTTGTTGGAATAAAAATAATTTATAGGGAGGGAATTGAATAAATATCTTAAAAAAATTATTTTAATTCCTCAGTAGTATACATGAACCATCACATCAACATATAAATCAAGTAATGCATAAGCAATCAACCATACAAGCATGAAAAAATATTACACAACACATCATATATGTGATAAACCATAAAATGGAATAAAACCCACTTATACCTAAAAATTTAATATAGTATTATAATTCAAAATATCACAATTTAGTGAAGCACCAACTCCACATGGAATGCCAACCCCAACTAACTAAGTACCAACCCAACTAGGCTTTAGCAAGCACCAACTTGAAAGGAGACACCAACCCCCTATATGAATTAACACCAAATCAACCACATAAAACATTTTATCACCTTTATAACACATTTTTTCTCATATAATAAATGATTATCACCTTATTCAACTCTGTTCTCTCTTCTTCTCCTCTCAAACTGTCTTCTAGGCTTCTTCACTTAACTAGCCCTCTTCTTAACTTGATTAGGTCATATGACCTTGATTTTCATACATATAACCTCTATAAAATCATCATAATATTTTAAATAAACTCTTAATATGGTCTTAAAAACATCCTTATACTAAAAAATGTGTTATCTCATTCGCATCCTTTTTCACACACAAATATGCTTAAAACTACCTTGTATATATACCATTCCTTGTTCTTATACTTCTTGGTCAAATAATAACCATTAACCTCTTAGTTCAACCATGAAATATGTCTTATTACATATCATTAACATCAATCAAATTTTTTTTGAGTTCCTTTAGGTCTAACACATCTCAATTAGGCCTTATTTCATCTTTAGGTCTCATGGAGACCTAATCCCATTAGGTCTACTTTAGGACACTTTGCACTTTGACTTCCTTGGAAAAATTTTAAAAAAAAAAATGGAAATAAAATATCATATATGCTCCATAACACTTTTTATCTCCAACCACCACTTAAAGCACACCATTAGTACTGTCCACAATTAGGCCTATGAACCTACAATAAGTATATCAAATAAAACTAAATCATGTACACAATATAGTCACATAACCATGATTATAAATAACATTAACATAACCTTAATGATATTAAAAACATCACCCTGTAATTTAGACTTCATAACTCAGGGCAAAATGACTCAAACTCTTCTTGGTAAATAGCCCACTAAGAATTACTAGAACACTCCAAAAACTAATCATGAAAAACTTGATATTAAACACTTAAAATAAAACTTTACATAAATAATTATTCTTTAAAAATATCCTTTGACATATATATATACAAAATTTATAATGTCTAATGCTAATTATTGATCTTGTATACCAATCTTTTGACTTCGGTACACACAATTAAACCAGAACTAGACAAGCCATTTTGGCTTGAACATTTCAACCACTTTTACTAACTTCCAAGATTTATAAAATAATTAAAACTAAATTCATGTCAAAAAACAAAACCATGTGTATTATATATTTCAACTCAGGGCATAGAGCCTCAAACTCATCACTACAAGTTGCTTACCTAGAATTGCTAGTTTACGACTTTCAAATGCAAAATTCATAATTTTTAATGCCAATTATTGATCTTGTATACCAATCTTTTGACTTCGGTACACACAGTCAAACCAGATGTAGACAAGCCATTTTGGCTTGAACATTTCAACCACTTTTACTAACTTCCAAGATTTATAAAATAATTAAAACTAAATTCATGTCAAAAAATTAAACCATGTGTATTATATATTTCAACTCAGGGCATAGAGCCTCAAACTCATCACTACAAGTTGCTTACTCAGAATTGCTAGTTTACCTTAAAGCACAGTCATGATGACTCAGACTTTCAACACCTATGTAGATATATTTAAAAAATTATAATTTATGTATATGATCCTATGAAATAATTATACCCTTATCATATATAAATATAATATGTTCAAATGGAAATATTGTTTTTAGAGACCAATCTCACAGCCTTACTATATATAGACCTCACCAAGCCAGACAAGTCAATTTGTGAGCAACATTTTCACTATAACCACTAACCTCAAAAAATTATACCAAAAATTATAATGTATTAAAATTCCTAAGAAACATATTCATATACTTGGTTTCATCATTATTTCATGATAACACATTCCTAATCATCTTTTCACTGTTGACTGGGTTTTTCACTGTTTCCACCATTAGGCCTATTAGTGACTAGCTAACTTGAATGACTAGTTTATCATACTTGAGGAATTTAAATTTTTAAAAAACCTTTATGGACATGAAACATGGGTCTAAAATTTTATCCTCCATCCATTTTCATACTTTGATTTGGTCAAATTTGACTGCTATAGTAAATCTCTAAGAATTGTGCACTTTCCTATAAGGTCTACTCACACACTTGGAGGTGATTGGGAGAGTTGAATACAATCTAAAATAGTTTATATAGTAATTTGAGACCATTGTGTTCTATTTTTAATAATATATTTCACATTGGGTCCTTTTTAGGGATTTTGAGAGGTTTAACACAAGTTTGGGTGTTAACGATTATTTATAAATAATTGCCCCTTAAATCCAAAACCAATGCTTATAGTTATTATCTAGGACCCTTACCCATCTATCCTTAACAAATCAAGTACCCATTCAAACGTTTCACATTCCAATGAACGTTAGAAAGTCCTTATCGAATTTTCATGCCTTCATTATGTGTACTTGAAAGACCTCAAAACCATTTTTCGTACCTTTTCTTGCAAACCATGACCTCAAATTGCATGAAAAATCTTAAAAAATTTTGATTCAAAATTTTCAATGATCATCTACTCATACTTACCTTGTAAATTTATCATAATACCTCATTCAGCCATACTCTCTCTCTTTTCTCTCTTAGACCTTAACCTACAAATCACATTAGACCTTAAAATTGATGGTCATGCCTTTTTCCATGCACTATCCACATCACTCACATACTAAATAAAAATATTTAATGCTTAAAAATTACAATAAACCCTTCATAAACCTTGAAAATAAATCATGATGTCTCACTAGGCTAGGTAGGGTCTAGGATTGGTCTAGGTGTAGAC
Organism: Torreya grandis; assembly: GCA_037957365.1. Taxonomy (NCBI): domain Eukaryota; kingdom Viridiplantae; phylum Streptophyta; class Pinopsida; order Cupressales; family Taxaceae; genus Torreya; species Torreya grandis. The sequence goes on along the minus strand of JARHVA010000087.1, from coordinate 3,494,301 downwards.
TTAGTTTGAAGGTCTTACCCCTATAATCACACCTTGAAACTCTCCTTGATGCATCTAAAATTTTTTCACATGACTTAAATGTTACTTAAATAATGTCACATATATTGCACATATCTATGCACATATAACTTCATGCTCACCATGCACATGCTCATGATATGATTATTCTTGATATGACTAGGCTTATAAAGACACATTGTACTCAAGAACTAGTAATGAAATATGATTACCTAAATGATATAAAACAAGAATAGTCTTAATACAACACTCTCACACCACTAAAATAATATCTTTTTGATCAACATGCTTTCATGAAGACATAGAGCCTCATCACCATGATTCAATGCTCACTTGACCATCAAACCTCTTTATGACATAATTGACAACATCAAGATAAAATGAACCATGAAATTGACCTAGACACCAAACTTGACATCAATGACAAAAGAGACATTAGTTTTCCTTCAAATTCTCTCTCAACATAAGAGACATTAGGTTTCCTTCAAATTCTCTCTTATCACATGGATTCCTTGTCACATCAAGCACATAATCTCATACCTCAAATATGTTAGATATTTATTAATGATGTCATAGAGGTGTCCTGGTGAGTGGATGAAGTGCCTTGATATTCTAAGTGGCAATGATAAAGTGTGTAATGCACTTGTCCAAGTATGCCTGAAGGAGGCTTGTTGATCATTAGTTTTGACATGACTAGAGATGTTTAGGGATGAATATGGAGTATTGAGAATGTGAAAGGGGTCATATAAGAGGTTTTTTATGATTTTATTACTTGTGTGAATTATTGTAATTCATTTGGTTCATCATTTTTCTCATCTATACATTTTGGGTCCAATGGTAGTAAATCAAAGTAGGCAGTTTGATGACATCATAATTACCACCTATGGATGAGTCATGGGAGTTGGTCATATGATTATGATCACATTAGTACTTATTTTCTACGTGAAAAGTCTCAATTGTAGTGATGAATCATGAAAAAATATATTCAAGTAAAATTTTGGCTCTCAAGCATTTTGATAGTTTTTTCCCATAGTCAAATTTACATAAGGCAAGAAAGAGCTAAGTAAGCATTTTGATGGTGGCATATATCACATGTGTGAATGTTTTAGTAGAAAGTGATCATATGGGTTTGTTTAATTTTTTGCCTATTATTTTTTATAAATTTTATGTCTAGCACTAAATTGTGACAAATGTTATGCATGTGAAAAGTTGGTATTTCTAGACAGTTCTTGACATAGTTGGTTTTGTGAGTACAAAAATTTGAGTGAGCATTTTAATGGCATTATACCTCACACATGTGAGGGTTATAGGAGAATATTGAAACATGGTTGTATTATCATATGTGATGATATTATATGTTCTAATTTTTAGAACATGTACTTGAGTGAATCAAAATATATGGAGGTACAAAGTTGGCCATCCAAACATATAAGCAATGGTCCCCATATTCATTTTTGCACAATGTTAAATATCAAGACTAGATAGAGATCCAATGGTCCATAAGAGTTTGTAAATCCATATATATGGTGTGAAATAATTAAAATATGTCAAATTTTTCATTATTTAATAGAGATAAAGATCAAGCTTCTTCTAAGATCCAATAGTATGCAGGCATTTACACAGATCAAGATTGATGGTGCATGTTGTTTTTGATGAGGACAAGTGCTCAATGTTTAACATTAAGAAAATATAAATACATCTCTAATTTATAGGATAAATAGTTAGTATATGTTTATATATAGAGAGATAAATAATGATTATTGAATGAAATGAGTTCAAAGTGTCCAACATTTAACACATATAAAGATCGAGCTATGTACAGGAGAATGACAGAGTGTATTAAGTCAAATAGTCAATATGAAGATCCAATGTTAAGAGATAAAAGGTAAAGGTCAAATTAATTTAAGTAATATCAATTATTTGTGTTATATCTAAGTAACTATAGTATTAGATGTGATCAAAGTGACCAAGGTTTAATTGTGACGGTTTGCATTTGAATAATTGAATTTGTAAAGGAAAGACTAGTGTCTAGTTTTTGAGCCATATCTTTCGATCCAAGTGGAATTTTATAATGGTGTAAAAAATTTAAATTGTAGAGGAATCCAAGGCACATATATTTATATATATTTTAATATTTAAAAGTTTTTACAATCAAATATATTAAGGTCTAAAGTTGACTATGTGTTCAACTGTGTTCTACAAGTGACCCAAGAAGATTATTCAACCTTATTTTGATGTTGTTTAGATATATCTTGATGAATTAGATATTGGGGAGTTTAATATACTAAATTAATACCATATATGTGCATTATAAATGTTTTAATAATCATGTGTAATATGAACAAATGCTTATAAGTTCACTGGGTATTTATTCATGATGACTGTGCACACATAATGTTGTTTGAGCAAATTATACTTCAGTAGAAGGGTCCTATGTTGGTTATTAGAACTTAAGTGGAACCTATAGATAATATGGAATGGGTTAATTCTTTTATAAGTTTCTCTATATTTTTTTTATTAATGAAGTGCTAAATGGGTGAATAGGTATCCATGAAATATATAAGAGCTACAAGGGCCTTATTGAAAGGTGTAGCTACTTAAGAGTGACCCATAGATGCTATGGCTGACCTTTGAAGATTTTTTTGATACATGTATTGAAGTGAGATATGGATTAAGGGTGAATTCATGTGTTTTGGGTGACATGGAAAGTTTGTGAACTTGTTAGATCATGAATGTTCTATATATAGTGAAACCAAATTTGATGGTTTCTATACTTGGTGAGAGACTATGGTGTGGAATTTACATTTTGTGAGCATAAATTTATGAATAAAAGGAATGGGTGGGTGCCCAGTGGATATGATAAAGTTTAGAATAGAATGAGGACTATTTATATGACCTATAGGTCATAATTTTATTGGCACAATAGTGATCTTATAGATTGAGTATGAGTGAAGGTAAAGAGTGATAATCAGAGGTCCATCATTAGGTTTTAAAGACATTAAGTTCAAAGGTGGATGTGTTCATGGGTGTTTTTATGGTAGCTCATAATCTAAAGGGGTTATAACCTCCTTTCAAGGTGAAACTTGATAAAGGTCTAGTTATTGTGGAAGGTAAGCTAGACAAGTGTTGTATCACCTTATGAGATTGTACTCTCACTAAATAAGAGATTGTAGTTCCTTGATTAATTTTAGATGGTCTAAATTGGTTATTTTTATTATAAGATATTATTCAAATTATAGTTTTTAGTGGTTTTTTTCCCCCAAGAGTGTTTCTCACATGTGTGATTGATCTTTCAATATCTCTCTTACTCATTGCTATGAATAATGTGTATGCTTATGGTAATGGATTAAGAAATTGAAAGTGATTGAAATTGAAGTTGGATTAAGTGGGCTCACTAATTCACCCCCCTCTTCTGAGTGATTTTACCTATAATAATTGGTATCAGAGTAGGTCATTTGGTGAAAGCTTGATAACTTGAAGGTGATCCAAGGTGTAATATGTGTAGTCATCAAGGAGGTTTCTATAATAAAAAAGCATCGATATTCAATGGATCTAATTATCCTTTTTAGATTGCAAGGATGAGGACATACATTATGTCTCTAGGGTTTATTTTATGGAAATATATTGTGAATGGTTATGTTTCTCATACTAATCCTCCATCTAGTGCTATAAAAAAGTTGTCTGAGAATAATTTTAAGGAAATGAATGCCATTACTTGTGGTCTTATAGAAACTGATTTCACCAAGGTAATCCATTGTAAATATACTAAATAAATATGGGATAAAATTTAGATCATTTATGAAGGGGATTCAAATGTAAATCTTGCTAAGTTGTAGACTCACAAAAGGTAATTTGAAAGTCTTAAGATTAAGGAAGAAGATTTTGTGGCATCCTTTCTGTAGAGAGTTTATGAGACTATGAACATCATCTGAGGTTTTGAAGAGAATATTAAAGAGACTACTATAGTCCAAAAGGTATTAAGGTCTCTATCCCTTAATTTTTATCCAAAAGTATATGTTATATAATAAATTCATTATCTTACTCAGTTGAAGATGGATCAATTACATGGCACCCTTACTACTTATGAGATGAGAGTAAATGATTATATACCACCAAAGAAGGAAACAAAATTCAAGATAGAGATGATGCCTAAGAAGAAGTTCTAAGGTAATAAACCCAAAGAGAATGACATATCTTACATTGATTAGGATGAAATAAATGCTTTGATTACTATAAAATTTAACACAGGCTTATAGAAGTATAAGGGTAAACTACCCATCAAATGTTTCAACTATGGACAGATAGGAAATTTGTCTCATATGTTCCCTCATAAGCATGAGAATAATGATGATTAAGAACATGGTGAAGGCCAAGATGAAGATAAAAAGACTTACAGGAAGAAAGGATTCAGAAAGTTTAACAATAAGAAGTCCTTCAAGAATAATAAAATTCTCTACACCAAAGAATATTTCAGCTCATAAGATGAGAGTGAATATAGTGACTCAAAATATGATCATGAAGATGATGGTCTTATTGAAGATGAATCCCTATTCATGGATAAGGAAGGAATTTCTCACATCAAAAGGAGTCTACTTGGAGTGATTCAAATGATGATGAAGATGAGGTTGACTATGAGACTACATTGACAAATACTCTTGAAGAACTGAAGATTGAGAAGAAAATAAATAAGAAGATTAAGTCTAACTCAAAGAATATGAGGATTAATTTAGTGTATTTAAGGCAAGATTGGTTCAAGACTCTAGAGAGAATGAAGGTGATATTATGTTTCTTAATTATAAGTTGGAACCTATGTATACAAACCTAAAAGCTAAAGAAGATGAGTGCTCAAGGTATGCTTTTAAGATTGTGTATTTAAAATATGAATTAGAGAAGTCTTCTGGTAAGGTGAATTCATTTATGAGATTTGAAAAGAGATCATGTGATCTGGATGATATTTTGAGTGGTAAAAATCATGAAAGTGATAGAACTAGCCTTGGATACAAAAAAGAACCAAAGAATGTAGTTTGAGACAAGATGAATACTAATGTGAAAAAAGATAAGTAGACCTTGAATACAAATCATTAGACAAGGAATGAAGGTGTTGGTAGAATGAAGACAAATTAGATCAAATAGCTAAATGCCATGAGGTATGCAAGTTTCAATGGTTACTATTATACATGTAATCAATTTGGGCATAAAGATATAGAATGTAAGAGACCTATTCGAAATGAGTTGGCATGGGACTATGATGGGGGTAATCACTTAAAAGGAGTGAGAAAAATTAAGTGCTTCAACTATCTTGATGTGGGACACTTTGCAAACTATTGTCCACATTAGATTAGATAAGGTGAGTCATATTCAAAAAAGGGAGGTTATTTTGTTTGTCATGACAAAGGACATATTACAAGTTTCTATCCAAACATGGTAAGACAAAATATGTTTCCATCAAGGAGTATGGTGTGCTATAATTATGAATAGAGAGGTCACATTGCTAGGTTCTACAAGAAAAAGTATATAAGTTAGAATAGGTTTAATCAGGATCTTAGAGTACAAGGTAGAAGGCAAGTCAACCCATGGAATCAAAAAGTGGTAAGTATGAGTCATGATGAGACTGTAGGTCCAAGTAATTTGTTTTTTATGGTGGAGAAAGCCACAAAAGTTGAAGAGTGATAAGAAGTCTCATTATCTGCTCATATTGTGAGTGAAGAGACCAAGCTCATGGAGAAGACCAAGGTACTGGTTGAGGCTAGTTTTGAGGTAAGTATGGATCCAAGTGAACATCTTGATGTTACTGATCAAGTTTAATTCAAATAACATCAATTGTCAGTGCCTTGTGATGAGGTTCAAATCTACAAGGAAGATTCTACAAATGAAAAGGTATGTCATGAATCTATGTTGTTTCTATGTATTGTCAATCCAATTATAGAAGAGAAGGAGAATATTTTGGTAGATGAGCATGTTACTTCTCTTAAGCCTAAGTAGAATAAGAACTAAAAGTATTAGCTAACCAAGGAGGAGAAAGAAAATGAGGAGTTATGGGCAACTCTTGATTTTATATTGTTTTAGAACATTGTGAAGTAGGGTGTCTTTGTCTATGATTCTTAAGAGACTCTTTTCAGTGGAGAAGCAAGTGTTGTTGTGGTGTCCTTGATATGGTCCTATAAATATAGAGATGAGTGTTTTTAGTTGGATCAGGTATGTCTAGATGGAATATATGTTATGGTGATGATAGAGTGATGTCATAGCTATATATGGTCAATTTGTAGGGTCATATTGAAGGTTTTCAAGTGGAAATAGGGGATTTGTGATTTGTCAAGATGTTTTTTTAGAAAGAAAGGTATTTTAACCTTATTCTATCATGTTCTAGGTGTTTTTATCATCTAAAGGTATGTTGAAGTCAAATTAAATATTTTTGTTTGCTCTTGGGTTTCCTAGTTTGTGCTTAAGAATATGTAGGTCCTAAAATGGGTTATATGAATTTAATGTTCCCAATGTTGTGAAATATTAATTTTTGGTCCAAAATTGTGTGATGTCTATCTCCAAGCGTGTAAGAAGTTTCATGAATATGAATTGATTGGAAGGTATTGTGTTAACCTCTATTTGTTTTAAGTTTTTAGGGTTTTGGGCTATGCTAGAAAAGTAGTGTACCTATGAGTTGAGGCCTGAGAATTATTAATATTTTTAATGAGTTAAATGGGTTTTCAAATCAAAATTTATATAGATATGAAGGTTTTTGTATTTCAAATTCAGTTTTTTAATCAAAATGGAGGCCTAATTAGCAAGATGGTTTGTGAAGGAAGTATGTTATAGAGAATGAGTTAGGTGATACAAATTGGTTTACTTAATTTGGCATATGAGATTACTATATATATGAATTTTAAAGTCTTGAAGGTGTGTCTACTAAAAGTTGTGGACTCTACAAGTTCTAGATAATGTTACAAGAAGACTAGATAGGCCTAGTAAGAAGATGAGTGATATTTGTTTAGTTTATCTATAAAATAGAAAGGTATATGTGTTTCATGGAAATTTCTTAGGTTATCTTAGACCATGTTTTTTATTTGGTGAGTGGCATGAATTTATTTTGAGAGTACTTGAGGTGGTCTACAAGAGAAGTCTATTAAGCATGTATGGTGGTTCTTCATGGTGTGTGGAGATATGAATATGCTCAAGATGTGAAATGGATCAAAAATATTAGGGGGATTCCCTCTAATATTTTTCTAGGTGATTTCCATTAGATTTTAGTGCATGGTTGATAATTATAAGGTGGTATGCATAGAGTTAGGGGGAGCCAACTCAAGATATCTTGAATGGATTGAGGAGTTTTACAGATGTAGGGGGAAACATATTTGAGGTGATTTAGTCATATTTAAAATTTGGTGATATCTTATAAATATGATATTTAAATAAGGTTGGTATGATGACTTGATCAAACCTATTCATATTTGTGTGTTCTTTCTTTATTAATTACAATGCTTGGTTGAAGAAGAATGTTGGCATGTAGCAAGAAGGATGTTGTCAAGATAATAAGAGGTAGGATCAAGGTGAGGGGGAGTTTTTATCACATTTATAATGTGGCCCTCTCCTATTGGTATTATTTTTAGGTCCTTAGGATCAGTTGATGCTCACTTTGTCATTGTGTCAAAGGGGGAGAAAGTTCCTATTGTGGAGTGATTGAAGAGACAAGGAAGGTGTGTTGTATATTAATATATGATGTGTGTTGACATCATTGAAAAAGTTTTATATTATTGAAGAGTTTTCAATGATATCATAGAGGTGTCTTGATGAGTGGATGAAGTGCCTTGATAGTCTAAGTGACAATGACAAAGTGTGTAATGTGTTTGTCCAAGTATGCTTGAAGGAGGCTTGGTTGATCTTCAATTTTGACATGGATAGATATGTTAAGGGATGATTATGGATTATTTATCATGTTAAAGGGTTCATATAAGAGGTTTTATATTATTTGAGTGCTTGTATGCATGAGTATAATTCACTTGGTTCATCATTATTTTTATCTAGATAGTTTGGGTCCAATAGCAACAAATCTAATCAGGTAGTTTGACGACATCATAATTTCCATGTGTGAATGATTTAGGGTGAGTTGGTCAAATTTTTGTGATCAATATTGTCCATATTTGGCCCATATACCAAGATGTGGCCACCTATTAAACCACTTGATGTAGAGTTCCTAATTGAGCATTCAATTCAAATCATCTAGACAAGCTCTATATGGTGTGGATGGAGCAAAGAGGCCATGGAGTGAAAAAAACTTGAAAAACTACAACATTAAATTTATGAAAAATTAGGGAGAACATGAAACTCATCTAATCCACTCACTCTATATATATTTTTTCCAAACATTTGGTCCTAGTAGTAGGAGAGGATAAATGATTATTTTAGTATTACTGGTTTTCATGTGTATGGATAAATCAAGGAAAATCAGTCATTGGAAGCCTTTAAATCAAGTGGATCAAATGGGTTTACTACTTATGATGTTTAAACCTTATCCTAAAATTTTGGTGCCTTCGTGAGTTTTGTGCTTCAAGATACAAGTCTACAAAGTTGGCCAGAATATGAAAGATGTCCATGCAAGCTTCAACTTTATCCCCAAGAAAAATTACATATGAGTTTAAGTTTGATGATCTATGGGATTTAAAAAACATTCTCATAGATGTAAAATGATGTTCATGTGAAAATCAAGTTTATGATTCATGAACTAGCCATTGGGGTTCAAAATCCTTAGTAAAGATAGAAGGAAAAGTGTGTGGTTGACAAGTATCAAGACCATGAGAGCTTAGATCAAGTCAAAAGGTCAACATATCTCAATGACCAATAATAATAAAAGCCTAAGGTGATGGGTCCCAAATATCCATAGTCTATGATTACTCATATCTTAGGATCTGATGGTGTGTAATGATCAAGGTGTCAAAGGAGTCTAGCTAGGTTGATGATAGTTGATGACAAAAGAATGAGCCAAGACAATTTTAAAAAGGTGGTCATGCAAGAAAATCCCAACTCAGCAAATAAAAGATCCCAAACTCGAGCTAGACCTAAGATGAAAGAGAAATATAGCTCTATACGAACTTATATTAGATTGATTATTGGGAAAAACATTATACCTATAAGAAAACCAATATCCTTAGATTGGTTTTCCTCTATACTTAATTTGGTTCAAGATTGAAGGCACAACGCAGGTGTGAAAAGATTTTTCCAAGTCATGCCTCGATAGTTAAAAACCTTGAAGATCTTTCCCTAATAATGCGATCTCATAGAGTATCAAAGGATTAGATCTTGGGAATTTGGAAATTAGTTGGAGAATTCACTTTCAACTAGATCATAACTTTCTACCTTTAGGAAACTCTTGACTTCTAGTGCAACTTGCTAAAATTAAAATGATTCATAGGCTATCTAAGCAAATGATGATCTCATTCATAATGACTTGATTGGACCAAAAACATGATAGAACATATTGAAAACTTATAACTCATTGGTTGTCAAGAACATCAAGCTCTTTAACTTATTTATCTCTCCCTTTTTCTACTATAAATGGAGGCCTTGGGGCCAAGAACAAATATCTCTCACTTCTTTAGATAGATCATTAGATCTCTCTTTGTATTTCTCTCAGTTCCTTCTTTTGGTTAGACTAGACTCTGCCAAGATGGAATTTGTAACCTCTCAAAGCAATAAAATGCTATATTTTAATTTCATTATTTTTTTATAGTGTGTATATGTCCAATTTGTGCATGTGGTATAAATATCTCCATCAAATTATGATCTAACCTAGCTACTGGTTCATCTATTTATGCATGTTGTGTTTAATGTTAAGCATCCCTTGATTGAAGCCTATATGTGGATACTGTAACTAGTTAGTGTCTTACTTTATACCTCTCCTTTATTTCCTTCATCCTTGACCATTTGGTGAACCTCTACATAAATGCATCATAGATATTTTTTTTCTAAATTTGGTCATTTCCTTAGTGTTCTTTGAGTCAAGTAGAGAGGATCAACCTATATTTTGGTGCATCACCCTGTTAAATTTCTTAGGAGCCCTTATCTCTTTCTAACCCTTTTCCCATGAATCAATAGTCTTATTTTTTGTTTTAGTGAGAATCAAAGATAAACTGGTCTACTTTAGAGGTTCAATCCCATCATAAGCAACCCATGGCCTGGGATTGTCCCCATTTTATGGCTCAATTGGGGGGCACCCAAAGAAATTCTCCCAAGGGTGAGATTTTAAAACCATAATATTTATTGGCATGCCTAGTAGGACTCAATACTAAGGTATAAAAAAATATTTTTGTGTTATTATTTTTCATACCATCCTTTGGAGGCATTCTACAAACACCAATGGGGACTCTAAGCATCTCTCATCTAGTTTGAGTAGTCCAAGTTCCTAACCTTGAATATTCGATATGTACAATCAACCATATCCTTATCAATATGCTTATTCTATGCCTTAATATCCCTCTCATTATATGGATAACATTTATAAGTTCCATCCCAATGGCCCTCAGAGGGCATACCATCCTTATCATGACCTTCAGCCCCTTCCTACCCCTTATCAAGACTAGAATTACCCTATTACATCCCTATCAGGAGTTAAGCAAGAAATATCATTCTATATGGGTTTGATAAGAGATATTATTATATATTTAGAGTTTTCTCCTATAATCCCTACCCGTGTTCTACAAAATACAAGGAATACTTTCTATTCATTTGAATACGAGTGGTCTGCCCTTAAAAGTGAACAATGGATAACATGTGCGAGTAAAGATGTGGTGATAATAGGGAGTTTGATTCAAGAGGTAGGAAATATATTAGTATCATTTGAAATATAATGGGCCCAATTGAATTATTATTATTTAGATCCTCAATCTCAACTCCTAAAGATCCTCCACCTGGTCAAGTCACATCTTCACCAAGAACTGAATTGGTTCTGATAGAAGAAGAGTTAATCATGCAAGGAGTGGATCAAGAAAATGTATCCCATCTGAGTGATCTCAGTGTTTAATATTTTATAGAATATTTTTCCTTCCCTTAAGGACCAATGAAAAGATCCTTTAAAACCCTAAACTGGAAGGATACTCTCATAAGTTGTGAATAGGGAGGACTTCCTCACCCTCTCACCATCTCCCTCTGGGGCTGAAAGCCTATTGTACATAAGGTGGAGGAGAAGTTTTTAGTCATATATAAACAAGAAGAAGATAATTCAAGTGTCTATAATTAAAATATATCATAATAGGTGACCCATTTATTTTGTAGGAGGGAGAATCAGGTTTAGACCAACCTTATTGGCATGGTTTTGACACTGATGAGTTGGATCTTAATGAAGGAAATCCTCAAGATGAAATTCAAAGTGAATTTGATGAGGAAGATATCTTGAGCACTCAAGATATACATCTATAAGAATCATCACCTTATGATTAGGATGGCTTTGGGAACAAGTAGAAATTTTCACATAGGCATGAGCTTCAAGAAGACTATGATTTGATTGTGCCTGGGAAACATGATGATGAAATGATAATGCATAAAAATGAGGTAAAATATGATTGATTAATATTTATATTGACAAGAGGATACCCCATCATGTACCTAGATCAATTATAATATTCCAAGGAGGAACCATCATAGGTTGTGCTCAATTCATAATGCAAATTTGAACTTTAATAAGAATAATATCAGCTTTCTCATTCACTCTATGAGTCTTTCACATCTAAACAATCAGACTAGAAGGGTGAGTTCCTTTTTGTTCTTTTTTTAGGATAATCATACCATCAATTTATTAAAAATGTAATACTTTTCCATATTTGTTTAGTATCCCTCAATCATGTAAAATATCATGTGTTATTGAGAAAAGGTAGCTACTTTATACAACCAGTAAATGGTTTTATATAGTTTCATTCTTATTGGATAATTTAAGATAGGTTGGATTTCATGCTTTCCTCCAAGTTCCTTGGTGTACATTTTCTTATTAGGTTAGTTGCTTTTTTTTGTTCCTTCTACCCTTCTATTTCAAAAGAGGTTGCAAACTAGCTCAGATAGGTGACTCCATACCCAATGGATCAGACTAGGTTCTCAAATCATAATAGGCATGCTTCCTTACCATTCACCAAGGATGTTAGCCATATTTGGCCCACATACCAAGCTATGTCCACTTTCTAAACCATCTGATGTAGAGTTCTTGATTGAGCATTGAATTCAAATCATCTAGATAGGCTTTGGATGGTGTGGGCAAAGAAAAGAGGCCATGGAGCTCACAAACCTTTAAAAATTGTAACATTAACCTTATAAAAAATTGGGGAGTGCATGGAACTCATCTACTATGCTCACTCCATCTAGATTTTTCCAAACATTTGGTCCTAGTAACAAGAGAGGATAAATGACTATTTTAGTACTACTAGTTTTCATCTGTATGTATAAATCAAGGAATTTTAGTGATATGGGAAGCCTTTCATACCAATAGATCAAATGGGTTTACTCCTTATGATATTTAAACCATCTCCTAAAAGTTTAGTGCCTTCATGAGTTTTTTTCTTTAAGCTACAAGTCTGCAAAGTTGGTTGAAATATGAAAGACATTTGTGCAAGCATTAAATTTATGCCCATGAAAAAATCTATATAATATTAAGTTTGATGGTCTAAAGAATGTAAAAAAAAATTCTCATGGATGTCAAATGATGTTCATGTGAACATCAAGTTTAAGCTCCATGAACTAACCATTGGGGTTAAAAATCCTTGGCAAAGATTGAAGGGAAAGTGCATGAATGAAAAGTGTCAAGACCATGAGAGATTAGATCAATTCAAAAGGCTAGCAGATCCTGATGACCAATAAAAAACAAAGCTTGAGGTGGCGGGTCCTAAAGATCCATAGTTTGTGATTATTTAGATCTCAAGATTTGATAGTGCATAATGATTGAGGTGTCAAAGGAGTTTAGTCAGGTCACTGACATCTGATGACAAATGAATGAGTTGAGATAATTCAACAAAATGTGGTCATGTAATATAAGCCTAACTCAACAAATAGAAGAGATCAAACTTGAGCCCAACCCAAAAATTAAGAGAAGCATAACTCTATATGGACTCAGATTAGATTGATTATTAGATGAAGTGTTATACCTATAAGAAAACCAATATCCTTAGATTAGTTTTCCTATATAGTTAATTTGGTTAAATATCTAAGGAATAGAGCAGGTGTGAAAATATTTTTCCAAGTCATACCTCGATAGGTTGTCTTTTAGGACAAACATGACATGTCTTTGGTAGTTAAAAAACCTGAATATCTTGCCCTCATAATGATATCTAGTAGAGGATCACAGAATTAGAGTTTGGAAATTTGCAAAGTAGATGGAGAATTCACTTCCAACTAGATCATAACTTGCCACCTTTGGAAAAATCTTGTCTTCTAGTGAAGCTTATTAAAATTAGAATTATTCATAGGATATTTAAACAAATGATAAAGATCTCATTCATAATGACTTGATTGGACCAAAATCATGATAGAATATCTTGAAAGCTTACATCTCATTGGTTATCAAGAACAAAAATATCTCTCTCTCTCTCTCTCTCTCTCTCTCTCTCTCTCTCTCTCTCTCTCTCTCTCTCTCTCTCTCTCTCTCTCTCTCTCTCTCTCTCTCTCTCTCTCTCTCTCTCTCTCTCTCTCTCTCTCCCTTTTTCTACTATAAAATGGAGGCCTTGGGGCCAAGAACAAATATATCTCACTTCTTTAGATAGATCATTATATCTCTCTCTATATTTCTCTCAGTTATTTCTCTTGGTTAGACTAGACTCTGCTAAGATGGAATTTGTAACCTCTCAAAGAAATAGAAGTCTATGTTTTGATTTCACTATTTTGGTATAGTTTGTATATGTCCAATTCATGCATGTGGTAGAAATATCTCCCTCATAAAATTATTATCTCACCTAGCTTCTGGTTCATCTATTTATGCATGCCATTTTTAGTGTTTTGCATCCCTTTATTGAAGTTTGCATGTGGATATTATGACTAGTTAGTGTCTTACTCTAGACCTCTCCTTCATTTCCCTCAGCCTAGATCATTTGGTCAACCTCTGCATAAATTCATCATAAATAGTTGTTTTTTGAATTTGGTATTTTACTTATTTCCTTAGTGTTATTTGAGTCAAGTAGAGATTATTGACCTATACTTTGGTGCATCACCCTCTTAACCTTCTTAGGATCCCTTATCTCTTTCTAACCCTTTTCCTATGAAACACTAGGCTTAGTTTTATTTTTAGGTGAGCATAAAAGAGGAACCGGCCTACTCTAGAGGTTTAATCCCATCTTAGGCAACCCACAACTTGGGATTGTCCCCATTTTATGGATTAGTTGGGGGGATCCTGAAGAAATTCTCCCAAGAGTGTGAGTTGAAAGCCGTAGCAATCACATTAGTCCCTATTTATTATGTGGAAATTATAAAGTATAGAGATAAAGTGTGATAAAATATATGCAAGTGAAAAATTAGGCTCTTAGTAATTTTGAAAGTGTTTTCCCATACTTAGCCAAATTTTCATAAGGTAATAAAGAGCAAAGTAATCATTTTGATGGTGGCATATCTCATACGTGTGGACATTTCAGGAGAAGGTGATCATATGGTTTTTTTTTGTTTTATACCTAGTTGATTTGTGATAAATTTTAGGTCCATCACTAAAGCATGCCAAATGTTATGCATGTGAAAAAATAGTCTTTCTAGACAGTTATTGACATAGTTGGCTCTATGAACAAAAAAATTTGAGTGAGCATTTTAATGTCATTATATCTCACACATGTGAGGATTCCATGAGTAGATTGACACATGGTTGGAATCTCATATGTGAGAAGATCATATGATCCAATGTTTAGAACATGTGATTTAGTGAAGAAAAATATATGGAGGTGAAAATTTAGTCATCCAGGTAGATACGCAATGGTCCTCATACTTAGTCATATTTGCACAATGTTAAAGATCAAGACCGGATAGAGATCCAATGGTTTGAAGGAGTTTGTACATATAAATATATGGTGAATAGTAATTAAAATAGGTCAAAGTTTTAATTATTTAACAAATATAAATATTGAGCTTCTTTTAAGATCCAATGGTTCATAGGCGCTCATACAGATCAAGATCAATGGTGTGTGTTGTTTCAGATGAAGACAAGTGCTTTATGTTCAAAGTTGAGAAGAGATAAAGACATAGATACTTTAGAGAATAAATGGTGAGAGGATGTTTTTAGAGATAGATATCAATGGTATGCATTGAGTGAGATGATTTCAAAGTGTCTAATGCTTAACATAGATAAATATTGAGCTACGTATATGAGATTAACTGAGTGCATTGAGTCAAATAGTCAATATGAAGATCCAATGGTAAGAGATCAAAGGTAAAGGTTGATATACTTTAAGTAATATAAATGGTGCATGTTTTATCTAAGTAGTGAGGGCATGAGATTTGAGAAAAGTGACCAAGGTTCAACTGTGACTGTTTACATTCAAATATTTGAATTTGCAAAGGAAAGGCCAATACCTAGTTTTTGGACCATATCTTTCAATCCAAAGAGAATTTGATAATGGTGTAAAAATTAAACTTGTATAGGAATGTATGGTGCATATATAAATATATATTTTAATATCTAAAAGTGTGTATATTCAAATATATTGAGGTCCAAAGTTGATTGTGTGTTTGACTGTGTTCTACAAGTGACTTGAAAAGATTATTCAAGCTTGTTTTGATGTTGTTTCGATATATATTAATGAATTGGATATTTTGGAGTATTATATACTCCATGAGGACAATCTATGTGGATTATTAAGGTTTTAATATTTGTATGTAGTATGAACAAAGGTTTAGAAGTTGACTATGTATTTTTTCATGGTGACTGTGTGCACATAATGTTGTTTGAGCATATTATGCTTAAGCAGAAGGGTACTATGTTGGTTGTTGGAACTTAAGGGGTACCTATAGATCACATGGAATGGTTCCATGATTTTTGAAGTGGTCATGTGTTAATTTTTTCTCAATGAAGTGATAAATGGTTGAATAGGTCTCCATGAGGCCTATAAGAGCTACAAGGGTCTTATTGAAAGGTGTAGCCACTTAAGGGTGACCCATAGATGCTATGGATAACCTTTGAAGATTTTTTTGATCCATGTCTTGAGGTGATAGATTCCTTAAGCATGAATACATGTGTTATGGCTGACATGGAAATTTTTTGAACGTGTTAGGTCATGAATGGTTTATATATAGTGAAACCAAATTTGATGGTTTCTAGACTTGGTGAGAGAGTATTGTGTGAAATTTACATTTTATGAGCATAGAGTTGTGAATAAAAGGAATGGGTGGGTGCTTAGTGGATGTGTTAAGAATAAAAATTTACTAAGGACTATTTATATGACCTGTAGGTCATAATTTTATTAGTAGAATAGTGCTCTTGTAGATTGAGTATGAGTAAAGGGGAAGAGTGAGAATCAGAGGTCCATCATCAAGTGTTGAAGAAATCAGTTCAAAGTTGGATGTGTTCATAGTAATTATTTTGGAAGCTCATAATCTAAGGGTTTCTTAACCTCTTTTTAAGGTGAAACTTGATTAAGTTTTAGTTGTTCTGGTAGCCTAGCTAGACAGGTGTTGTAGCACCTTATGGGAATGTAGTCTCACAAAATAAGGGATTGTAGTTCATTTATCAGTTTTAGTTTATCAAAATTATTATTTTTATCATAGGATAGTAGTCTAATTATAGGTTTCAATGGGTTTTCTCCCCCAAGAGGGTTTCCCACATATGTCATGTGTTATGTGATTGATCTTACATTACCTCTCTTGCTCATTGTTATGAATGATGAATGTTGTGTATTATTCATGAATTCTTATGGTAATTGATTAACAAATTAAAAGTGACTACAATTAAAGTTGTATTATTTGAGATCACTAATTCAACCCTCCCTCTTAGTGATTGTATCTCTAACAAAAGACCACTCACTATGAATCTTCATTAGATCACCTTGACATCAATGATAATACTTCTCAACAAACTCCCCCTTTACCATTAATGGAAAAACATTGTTCAATCTGATCACTCTCATATCCCCCAATCTAGGCAGTCTTTATTTTTGAAATTTCTCCCCTTTTGACATTAATGACAAAGGGTCATACATACTATAACTTTTAGAACCACTCATTCTCCTTCTTTGGAAACTATACTTAGAAACTCTTCTATGATTTTCAACAACTATAATTTGATATTATAAATAACCTAAATAACTCCCCCTTAAACCAATCATCCATCATACTTATGCTAACTAAATATTGTCTCCATGAATCCTAATGGAATCACCCCTATCCATAGAGCACTAAAATATCACAAACTTAGGAGATTCCTAGATCTTCATGATTTCACAAGACTGAATATCCTTCAAAATCATTTTAGGATTAATTAATCTCTTTGAATTTTCCTCTTCATCATTTATTTTGTCAAAAATTTGAGCTAATAATGAACATTACTAACTTGATTTCTTATCTGATGTATGCCCTACCATAGAAAATAGTCTACTTGGGCTAGTGGACTAATCAAGACTCACCTTTAATGTCTTTGGTTTCCACGCATTCAATTTCCTTCTTTCTTGCACTCTAGGGGATTCAAACCTCTTGTTTTGACTTGATGGCCTTATACCTCTATGAGGACATATTATTGTAATATGTCCCACATTATGATAGTTATAGTAAACAACCTTATATATACCTCTTGACTAATGATTCCTTTCATAATCCCATGCATATTCATTTTTAGAGGGTCTTCTACACTCTCTTGATCTATAACCAAACTGATTACATGAAAAATAGTAACCATTGAATGAATTAGCATACCTCATAGCATTATAATATCTTATTGGTCTTTTCATGTTGACCTTCTTGTCTTCATTAGCCTTGTCCTTGACTTGATTTGACTCCTTTTGGTCTTCTTTGTAACTAAGACCTATCTTATCACTTTTAGACTTCTAACTACTCAATATGTCATATAGAGCATCAATAATCTTTTCAAACTTCATAAAGGTCTTCAAATTTATAGATGCTTGATCTAACTCAACTTTAAAGCATTCTATTTTAGTTTCATACTTGGTGCATTCCTCCTCTTTAGATTTTAAGCTAGCATTGATTATCTCCATCTATGTTTCAATCTGGTTTATGATCTCATCATACTCCTTAGAAGTGTTATTCAGTCTCTCCTCAAACAAACCAATTTGGTCTTCATAATCCTTAACTAATGATCATAGTTTTTTTATTATTCCTTATTTAGAACTTCGAATCCTCTAGATCACTCACCAATTCTAACTCAAGGTTCATCTCAGCCTCTTTTTCATCTAATTCTTCATTTTCTATAAGGCCTTTCCCTTTTGAAAAACCCTCATTGTCTATTTATATATCCATGAATAAGGTTTCATTATCATGTTAATGTTCATTACTTATCATCACTATCAGATGTGCTTGTATCACTTACATTAGATGAGTTACTATATTCTTTGGTATATAAATTTCTCTTGTTATTGAATGACCCTTTCTTACCTTAATACTTCTTCAAATATTTCTTATTTTTTTTAGGATTATAGGCATTCTTATCATCTCCATGATGTTGATCCTATTCTTCATCATGCTCAATCTTATCCTTGTTAGGACACCTAGATGAAAAGTGACTAAGCTTACCATAGTTAAAACATTTTAATGGAAATATACCCTTGTAGTTACCAGACCCAAACCTCAATTTCCTTAAAAACATGGCTATTAGTTGATCATCATCAACATCTAAACATTCCTCATCATTAACCTTCTTATATTTTGATGACTTCTTAGATTTGAAAGATGCTTCCTTCTTAGGAGGTCTTCCTTAATTTTTTCTAATCTCATAGGTAGTCAAGATGCCATGAATCCCATCCATCTCTATCTTATCCAAATATTGCATCTCTTATACTTTAGATACCTTAGAATCAAAATTAGGAGTTATTGATCTCAAAAAAAATTGAACAACTGTAGACTCTTCCAATTCTCCTAATCTAATGGCATTGACAACTTCAACAACCTTCAATAGGTAAGTTGTAATGGTTTCATCTTTAGACTTTCAAACTATCTCTAGTTGGTCTATAAATTGGCCATCTTCACCTTGGTATCTCCTTTATTAATAGTCTTAAATTTGTCCCATATCACCTTGGCTAAATCATAGTGCATCACCATCACAAACTTTACCTCTGATAGGCCACATAGAATGACATTCGTTGCCTTGGAATTAATCTCACTTTCCTTCTTTCCTAACACATTAGTTGGTGGTATAGGAGGTGGAGTGTGTCCATCCACAAATGAATGCCATATGTCATGGCCCATTGATATTATATATGTCCTCATTTTGATGCTCCAAAAATCATAATTTATTCCATTGAAAAAATGAGATTTACTAGTGGAGAAACCATCTTGATCTTTCTAACTAGACATTCTTTCTTTTAGGATCTCCTTTAGGATATTAGTCCTACTTTAAAGGACCTACTTTGATACGAAATGTTGGAAGCAAAATGAAGAGGGGGTGAATTAGTCATTTTAATTCCAAAATTTCAACCACTTTCATTGACTTCCAAGATTTATAAAATAATGATTACTAATTTTAATTCACAAAAAAACACCATATGCATTAGATATTTCAACTCAGGGCATACAGCCTCATCACTACAACTTACCCAAAATTGCCAATTTACCTTAAATCACAGTCATGATGACACAAACCTTCAACACCTTGTAGACATATTAAATGAATTTTGATGCATATATATGATCCTATGAGATCACTATAACATTATCAAATATAAATATAATATGGTCAAATGCCAATATTGGTCTTGTAGACCAATCTCACTGAGCCAGACAAGTCAACTTGTGAGTAAATTTTTCAATATAACCAATAACATCCAAAAATTATAGCAAACATGATCATGTCTTAAAATTCCTAAAAAAATGTCCATTCACTTGGTTTCATCACTATTTTATAATAACACATTCCTAATCATGTTCTCACTATTGCTTAGGTTTCTTACTATTTTCACCATTAGGCCTGTCAGTGATTAGCTAACTTGGATGACTAATTTAGCATATTTGAAGGATCTAACATTTATATAAAAATTCATGGACATGAAATATGATACTCAAAATTCATCCTCAATCCATTTGAATATTTTAACTTGGTCAAATTTGAATACTATAATAAATCTTTGAGAAATGTGTACTTCTTATAAGGTCTACTCACCTAAAAATGAAATCACACCTAGAGGTGACTAGGAGAGTTGAATATAAGATCCAATAGTTTATTTATTCATTTAATACCATTTTGGGCTATCTTGAATAAGATATTTCACATCAGGTACTTGTTAGGGTTTTAGAAATGTTTAACACAGGTTTTGGTGTTAACAATTATTCATAAAGAATTCCCCCTTAAATCCAAAATCAATGCATGTATTTATTATCTAGGACCCTTACCCATATATAATTAATATATTAGTTTCTCATGTAGAGGTTACATGTGCCAACAAACACTTGAAAGTCCTTCTTGGGTTTGCATGCCTTCATTCTGTGTACGCAAGAGACCTCAAAACCACTTTTCATGCATTTTATTACAAACCATGACCTCAAACTGCATGGAAAATATTAAAACAAATTTATTCACCTTTTTTTATTCTCATATACTCACACTGTCCTTTTAAATTAATCCTGATACCCCATTAGGCCATATTCTCTCTCTTTGCTCTCTTAGACCTTGACCTGCAAATCACCTTAGGCCTAGAAACTAACCTTCATGCCTCTTCCCATGCACTCTCCATGTCACTCACATAATTAAAAAACATCTCTCATACTTAAAAAATAACATAAATCCTTCATATAACTTGATAAGAGATCATGATGCCTCATTAAGTTAGGTAGGGTTTGGGAGTGGTCTAGGTGTAGACTTGGTCTAAAGGTCTTACCCCTATAGGCACACCTTAAAACTCTCCTTTATGACTCTACACCTTTCTCACATTCCTTGAATGCTCTTAAAACAATTTAATACCTCTTTCACAAACCTTTGCACATATAACTTCATGTTCATCATGCACATGCTCATGATATGACTATGCTTTCTATGACTAAGCTTATCAAGACACCTTATAGTCAATAACTAGTACTCAAACATGCTTACTCTAATGATATCAAAAAAATAAAAATCTTTAGACAATACTCTCACACCACTACAATAATCTCTTTTTGATCAACATGATTGCATTACTTCATGCAAACCTATAGCGTCATCACCATAAATACTCAATTGACCATCAAACCTCTTTGTGACACCACTAACAACATCAAGTTGACTTAAACCATGACATTGACATTGACACCAATCTTGACATCAATGTCATAAGATATATTAGGTTTACTTCAAATTATATCTCAATAGAAGAGACATTACGTTGCCTTTAAATTCTCTCTTGTCATATGGCTTCCTTATAACATCAAGCACACAAGTTCATACCTCAAAGACCACTCACCATGCATATTCATCAGATGCACCTTGACATAAATGACAACACTTCTCAACATAGGTGATATAGGTAATCAAAATATCAGATTCTATAAGGAAATTACTTAGATGATTCACAATAGTAAAATTATATATGGCATAATTAATAGCAAAATAAGTAGATCCACAACAACAACTAATAAAAGCGAAAAATACTTGAATATTATGAATAGGCTATTTCAAGAGGATAACCTCCAAAATAATGCAATAAGAATAGAATTCACAATATGATGATAAAATACTAACCACTACCTTATATATATACTCTACTTAGCAATGGTTATTCCATATGATAGTTAGCCATGGTGTGTAAGCCACAAGTTGGACACACATATCTATAGATGCACTATAGGTTGAGGGCATAGTAGACTCAAATTATAAGATAATCATTTAGGCAAAATGATTTGGTGACCATGAGACTTTTGGTATTAGGGATGGTTATAAATTGAAGGGTAAAACCTTGAGTGATATTGGTCAAGTGTACAAGACTAGCTTAACATATAAATCTAGATTTGAGTATCTATAACTTTATGGTTATTAGCTCTCATACATCACTTCATCCTTGAAGGTTTACATCAAGGTTTGATTTTTTGAAGAACACATTCAACATCAACATGACGTACTATATAGTCTAAGATATTATTTTACAATGGCACATATTTGAAAGAAACACCAAGTTAATCACCATTTTAGTGATAGGCATGTTGACATAGGTGATTGGATCTTTGTGGGATTGCATCCATATAATCAAATGTATCTATGAAATATAAAAAGGATAAAAAACTTTTTCCTAAGTATTATGGCCTTCATTAGATTCCACAAAAATTGGTAGTGTTGCATACAAGATAGAAATACCCTAGTCCACTCACATACATCCATTATTTCATGTATCTTCCCTAAATAAGGTAATTAGATAGAGGTTCTACCCATACTAAGCTACCATAACTAGATTAAGAACGCTGAGTCATTATATAACTTGAGGAGATCCTTTATTCCTCTAATAAAAGGCTAAGAACAAGAGGGATTAATGTGTATTTGTTCAAGTGAAAGAATACATATCACAAAGATGTTACATGGGAGGATGAATATTTCCTACTGCAACATCCAGAGTTAAATCAACATTGACTGAAACACTATTTTTAATGGGAAGGTCATGCTACACCCTTAACCTATAGTACATCTTGGGATATGTGTGGTTAACTTATGTCTTACATAACTATTGTCACCATATATTTCACCCTAGAAGAGGGTGTTCAAGCCTCTATTATATTTGGACAACATGGGAACACTTATAGGAATGTGGGTGTACCTATGGTGAAAGTAAGCCTCTAGATTTAAAGGGATATCTCCATGAATGTATCTTTCAATGCTTATCACCTAAACTAGTACTTGTTTATGGGGAAAAGAATGATAAATTGCATATATTAGACCTATTATATGGGGTCGATACACTAAGATGTCTTCCACATGACCATAATGTTTCATCCACTAAGAATCAAGTCACACAAACTAATATCTAAGTCCTAGAAGGTTTCTAACATGAGTGTTTCAATATAGACATGAGATGTACGAAGCAACACAAGGTAAATGAACCAAAGCATATATTTCACACTCCAAAGATAATCATACACTTGAAAATATCCTAACACACTTGACTACACTTTTTCACTAAATTTTGCTTAATTTAAGTCTAAAGGAAAATAGAAAGAAGGATGGGGATAAGTGATTAGAATGAACCCATATTTGGTTTTCACACCGTATCTAGAAGTTGTGAGCACTCCTATTTGGTTAGGGAGTACTACCTACAAATAATAAAACACTACCACAAGATGTTTGTTAGCAGATAAATGAGTGGGCTATCAAGCTACATGTTTGTTTTAGGAAATGTGAAACTTCCCTAGAGATGACAGTCCACTTTTAAGAGGCAAAATATTAATAAATAACTTAAAGAAAGGTAAAGAGAGGTATAATTACCATTATTAACAATATGTACACAAAAAAGAGTGACAGGGTGTAGGTGAAGTACTTTGTTGGTGTTTTAGAAGTTGTCTGGGTAAGTTTTAAAGAGGCTAAGAAATTGACAGTCACCGACATTGATAGGAGTGTAACTGATATCAGTTATACTATCAAGGTTGGTAGTGAGGTGATTAATGTTGGTTAGGCTATTGAGGTTGGTAGGGGAAATAATTATTTAGGAGCTTGCAGAAGGCTTTCTTGAGTCTAAAAAATGGTTTGGATTAGGTCAAGGAGGTTGAGAGAGTTAGGAGAGGGATATTATGGCTTGGTTAAGTCTAGTTAGAGGTTTAGTATGTTAGGTAAAGGGGAAACAAGGAAGCTTTGTAACTCCCTCATGGGGATACAGTAAAAAGTATGTAAATCAGTGTAGGGTAGATATAAAGAAATAGAAGAATAAATATTTAAATAACCTACAGTATCAGTGATATACTTATCGGTGGTGGTCACTAAATGACAAGTGCCAAGTTGATGGTCTCTATTAGGGAGTCTAAACCTAAATGTCTAAATAGAGAGAATAAGTGGGTGCCATTGGTATTCAAGAGCTTAGTTTCTAATTGTAATTAAATTACACAGGGTGATTATAAGCCTGGATGTCAAAAATAAAATGTTGAGAGCCTAAATGAGAGTAAGAATTGATTTTTTTAATTTCTACTAACCTGAACTATAGGTTGGAGTTTGGCTTATATTTCTAATGTTGATGATCTCATCAATGTCAACCATGGGTTGACCAACATCAATGGCCCTATAATAGGTAAACCCTTCTATTTTTGGCCTTTTTTGTTGTTTTGTGTGCCAAGTGTGACACCCATTATAAAATGGTAAAAATAAGAGGTTAAGAAGTAGTTGTTTAAGAATTTAGTTTGGAAGTGGGAATAAGCCTTGGGTAGTTAGGATGAGGGGACTAGGTCTAGAGGTGACTCATCAGGGGAGAATTATTCATAGGGTGAGGTGTCTAGGTAAGGTATCAATAGGGGTTTTTAATTAACTTAATTAAGTATTTTAAATTAATTAAATGTGTGAGGGGTAAAAGTATGGGTTAGGGAGATTAATTGTTATTATTAAAATAGATTTGGGGGGGTTTAGACATAGGGAGTTATGCACATGTGTGTTACATAATTTTTGTGTCTACATTTCCCCCTTTTTATCTTCTAATTTATACTAACATGTTGTAAGACAAAAAATAGGAGTAATAAGCTCCAAGTATTGGATGAGGTATCCCCCCTCAAAATAGGAATCGATAGAGGAAAAATAAGAATTGAGTATCGGTTTGATAGAAAGGTAATTGGGTGACTAGTGGAAAATTGAGCATCACTTCATATGTGTAGGCCAAAATGGGCTATAGTTGACAATGTCAAGAATAGGCAAGGTTAAAGAGGACTTAGATAGAAGTAGCCAAAGCACAACTTGAAAGTGATAGATGATAGGTCAAATTAATCAAAGTTGTAGCTCTAATGGTCAATGTGTCCTAGGTATCCAAGGTAAGAAGTGACCCTAGGAAAAAAAAATGGTTGAAGGTGATAGGATGGGCTTGGTTTCCATCCATAACACCTAAAATACATGTGTGTGCATAATAGACAACTACAATAGAATAACCTAAGCAGTCAGGATAAGCAATTCACTCCTGGTGTAAAAGGGTCAATGAGAAAGGAAATATTTGTGATCTCCAATCAAAGTCATCAAGGGTGAATATTTAAGTGATCTTCAATATTGTTATGTCATGGTTGGGGGGAGATATATATAATCTCTAGTTACCTCAATGTATAGTTAAGGTTATGCAAAGTTAGGGGTTTTGTGTTGGAAAATAGTAGTGAAATGGTGTTGACATCAGTTATATGTGTTGATATTGATAATATAAAGTGTTGATGTCGATATAACTAGGGAAAATTTTCTAATGTTTTTAGGCATAAGCACTGACATTGGTAGTTGACCAAACCTAATAAAAAGGGGTTTGGTGGGTGATCAAACTCATTTTCAACCTTGTGATTGGAGATAAAAAATAGAGTTTGAGAGAGATTTGAGATGACAGTGTAAGGAGGGGACCTAGTGGGAGGTGCACGACCATAGGAGCCAACAGTGCCAACTAAGAGGAGATGGAGAGATGAGGTAAGAGCCTACAATACTTGGATTTGGTTATTTGTAATTTTTAGGTTAAATGAGAGGTGGGGTTATAGAAAATAGGATTGGGGGGTAGAAAATAGGCTAGGGTAGGTGTAAGATAAGTTAGGGGATTTGGGGGTAGGTTTTTAGGGGAAATAGGTAGGTTGGATTTGGGTTGTTTGGCCCTTTGGTTGAACCAGTCACTGATGTTGATGAATTTAATCAAAATTGACCAACACAACATCAAGGTTAATTGATGTTGGCTAATACAATACTAAGATCAATAGTTTGCTACTGACATCATCTATTACATAGGTTAATAAAGCACTAATGTTAGTAGTATTATTGACGTTAGCCACTGTTGAAAAATAGAAAATAAGAGAAAGGATAAGTTTTTGATCTCCAATGGAAGTAGTCAACTAGCCTAATGGCCGACCTAGCCTTAGAAGGTGCCTTGTCATTTTAATGCTACCTACATAGCCCAATTTAGGGCCTTAAGCCAATGTAATTCTCCCAAAACCTAGGGAAAAGATCTAAAAGGTATGTTTTAAGAAAAAAAGTAAGTTCAGACAGTTGGAGAGGTCTAAGGCTTAAAAGATAGGTCATAGTGTCAAGAGTCAAGAATATAGGTAGTGAGGCCTAGAGTTGGGATAGGAAGGTAGGCCTAAGGTAGAGAGAGAGGTAGTGAAGACTAGGGTAAAGAGAGAGAGAGAGATAGGCAATGGAGCCTAGGGTGGTTAGTAAGGTGGGTATATGGTAGACCTAACCTTAGAAGACCCCATATTGACTAAGTGCTACCTCAATAGCCTAGTTTATGGCCTCATACCAATGTATTTCTCCCAATGAGAAGGGAAAATGTGGCAATAGAGTAGATTAAAAGGGATGTAACTTGAGTTGTGTGTGTATGGATGCAAGTGAAGATGGATCTACCTTTATGAGATCATCTATCGAGGTTATTGACACACATGAGGAGAGATGTTACTCTAGATGAGTGGGAACATATGGTAGCCATGGGTTTAGGAGGAGTGAAATAGTACTATCATGTCATGTGGGATGTGTTGCTAATGATAGATTTGATTGAAAGGTGGGATTATACCACCAATACCTTCCATTTGTCAATTGAGAGTTGATAGTGACATAAGAGGATGTGTCTAGGATTCTATAGCTACCACTTTAGGGTGAGGATATTTTTTCATGCTCGAGAGAGGAGCATGATATACACATGGTCAATTTATATGGGGATCATGTCAGTCAGGTGACCTATCACTCTATGAGTTTTGTATATGAGCCACTCTATATGGTTAATGAGGAGTATCATCAGCTGAGCATCTTGATGATGATCGAGATCATGGTGTGTGCATTACCAAATGAAAATGGAGGGATATTTTTTATTACTTTGGCAAGTGTGCTTACACAAATGATTGGAAATAGACTATTTTTCCTAGGGTCTAGTATTTTTGGCACAATTATATAGAGATTTATGGGGTTTGAGGCTATGATTGTGATATAGTCTATGTGTCAACCATATTCTACATTATTAGGCATATGAGTACATCATGTTGACATGACCACTGGGGCTACCTACCACTATCTTGGCTAGCTTTAAGGTTGGATTTAGATGGTAGAGAGATGGGATGGCACAGACCAAAGTGGACGGAATCTTGTGAGACATTACCTATTATAGGTGTATGATTAAGGGCTTGATCTCTATAGATATCATGTAGATACCATATCTGATATATCCAATTTTTAGAGGTCAAGCAGAGTGGCTTGTTGGGTTGTAAATCTCACTATGGGTTAGGGGGAGATGTGCTGGTGAGTTAGAGATAGTACCCATAGCATGAGTCAGGAGGTAGTTTCAACTATTATAGGATATTCTACCTGCCTTCCCTCAATATAGGTGAGATGATATAGAGGCACCCTTACCATTGTCTCAAGAGACCAATGGGATAGATTTTGAGGAGCTACCAATAGGGTCAGGTGTTGGGGACCCAAGGTGTAAAATAGCCTATATAGCTTGGTGGGTGGGGTTAAATCCAATAATGGAGGTCAAGAGGCCACTAATAGACTTACAAGGGTTAGTTAGGGAGAGAGATGTAGTGCTACAGGCTTGAGATACAATAGTATAGGCCTGAGATGCAGTGGTATAGGTTCAAGAGATAGCCTAAGTAGAGTTTTTAGCCTTACAAGGGTAGGTAGTGATGTTGTAGGGTCAGATTGGAGTTCTACAGGGTCAAGTTGTAGCACTTCAAGGCCATGTGATTATTTTATAGGGTCAGGTGACTGCAGTGATAGTAGAGAGAGATAGTTTAAGAGCATTAGGCTAGGCCACTCCTAGTCTTCCACCATCATAAGGACCATTATAGGTTGGACCATCATTAGGTGCTATGGGTCATACATAGATTGTATTGATGGTGATGTATTCAACTACCCTAGATGAGATTGCTTATTATGAGAGGGTGATGAGAGAGTTCTCATAGATATAAAGATATTCAAAGTTTAGAGAGTAGGAGAGGTTGATGTCATGTGTGATAGATTCTATCTCACATCGACGTAGATGGGTAGAGAGTGGTGATGATATTGCATCCTCATGACCTTAGGGAGAGCCTCGAGGACCTTGAGTGTCAGTATTTTGCTAGTTTTTGTTTATATATGTTACATGTATACCGGCCTACAAATCAAAGATGCGAGATGTACATTTTGAGAGATTTATGATGTTATGATGATGTAGATGATGAACATATATTTTTATCACATATTATATATATGATATGTTCATTTATTTCCATATGTTTATTTGAGATGCATTGCTTATGATTATGATAATGATATGGATGATGTTTATTTTATGCTATGTTAATTTAGATGTTAATGTTGATCATGTTATTTGAGTTTAGACTAGCCTTTCCCATTTATGTGATGGTATATGCATATTTGATTGGTTAATTTCATCTTAGCATTTTTCTAGATTTGTGATGGTGTATGCTTAAAATGAATACAGTGGTTTGGTTAATTTATTTCAGAATTTTTCCATATTTGTGATGGTGTATGCGTAAAATAAATATGTTGGTGAGGTTAATTTATTTCATCATTTTTCCATATTTGTGATGGTGTATGCATAAAATAAATATGTTTGTTAGGTTAATTTATTTTATCATTTTTCCATATTTGTGATGGTGTATGCATAAAATAAATAGGTTTGTTATGTTAGTGTTGATATAACATTGTTTCTTCATCTCAAATAGAGATATCAACATGTGATGTGGATGGAAAAATAAAAAGGTAGAATTCTTATGCATTGGCAAAGGCCATATTTTATAGCATAAATAGGCTCAGAAAAATAAGCCTCTTTTATGCCTTATATCTTTGAACCATTTTGTTTGTTAGAGAAGTATCGTGTTTACCTCATGTTAAGTGAGCTTCATAGTCCCTTAAAAGAGTATGGGGGGAAAAAAGGGTAGAATGAGGTAAAAGGTTTAGATAGAATAACCTAGAAAGTAGAAATGATATGTCCCTTTTTGTGGATGGCTCAAGAGCTAATATAGGCAAGTCCATGACTAATTTTTTTTTTTGTAAACTGATCAATGCGGGAAGCCTACAATGGGATTTTGTATAGGTTAAGGTTGTGCAAAGAGGTGAGGAGACCTTTCCATTGGTTTTTCCCTTAGAGAACAAATCTTGGCTTAGCCATCCTTCAAGGGAGTGGCCTAAGCATTTATTTTTAATTTTAAATAGCTATCCTTAAAGGGAGCAATCTATTGATAGTAGCAAATGGAAGTTATGCAGTTTTCCTTAAAGGGAACAGTCTACATTGAAAATCATAACCTGATATTTTATAACTTTTTCCAAATATCCTTTTTTTTTTTGCTTTTAGTCATGGACAAAACTATAGAGGCTTAGGGGTTTTTCACTATGACAATAAAATCATACCACTGTGTAAGTTATCTAAGTGTATAAGAATAAGGGTGAAGAGGAAGGGAAATGAATATAATAGGGATGCTCAAGGGATGAGCTCAATTTAAACATGAAATAAAGAGACACTGGTTTAACAAAATAATGGTCATAGATGTAAGGCATTTAAAGGCTTAGGTTCTGGCCTTCCTTCAAGAGAAGACAAGTGATAAGTTCCTAAACCATACTTGTCAGCTATGATATAAGGTCCAAGCTAATTAGGATAAAACTTACCCCATTTAATTTTCTCCATGTTCATCACATGTTGATTTTCTTATAAGATAATATCTCCTATATTAAAATCTCGCTCTTTGAGGGTTTTTTTATAAGCACATTTGATACGCTCTTGATAGATTTGGAGGTGGTTGAGGGATATGCGATGACATTCATAAAGCAACTCAAGTTGGGCTAAACATTATTGGTGGAAGTCATCGAGAGTAAGTATGTCATGTAGAGAAATACAAAGATAAGGAATATGGACCTCAAGAGGCAAAATAGCCTCCATCCCATATACCAATGAAAAGGGTGTAGTACCCGTAAGGGTTTGAATGCTAGTGTGGTAAGCCCATAAAGCAAAAGGAATGTGAGTGTGCCAATCCTTACCCATATCATTGACTACTTTCATGATAATTTTATTCAAAGTTTTGTTAGAAACTTTAGCTTGTGGGGATAGTATGGTGATGAGAAGCTTAATTTGATTCCAAATGCATCACAAAGACCTTGAATAGTCTTGTTTTTGAAATAATTTATATTATTTGTTATAATCTTGTGAGGTACACCAAAATGATAGATGATGTGATGGTTACTAAATTCAATAATTTTTTTAGCTTTAGTATAAATGAGAGGGATGACCTTGACCCACTTGGTGAAGTATTTAGTGGTAGTAATGATAGAAGGATGATGGAGTGATGAATGAGGGTTAATCTCTCTGATTAGATCTGAGCCCCATTGGGAGAAGGGCCAAAATTATGTATATATTTGTAATACATGACTAGGAACATGAATAAGGTTAGCATGTTGTTGACACTTGACACAATGTCGAACGTAATCAGTGAAGTCTTGATAAAGTATAGGCCAATAATATCCAAGTTGAAGAATATGTTTAGCAACTATGTGACCATTGAAATGCCCACCACAAATCCCATCATGTACTTCCTTAATAGAAAAATGAGTCTTAGTACTAGTTAGGAATCTAAGGAGAAAACCATCAAAACTTCACTTGTAGAGAATTCCCCCTAGTATATTGTAATGAGAGACACATTTTATGAAGGCCCATTTCCCATTATTAGAAAGATCAGGAGGGGTAATAGAGAAGGAAGGATAATCTATGAGTTATTTGTAACATAAGTCTTGTGGGTTGGTTGTTACATTTCTAAAAAAGAGGATGTTAGCTGAGACATAAGAGGGCAATGTTAAGTGATGCATGGTGACATAAAGTCTTGAAGAGGAGGATGAAGAGGATATGTGTGAAGCAAGTGAAGCCATCATGTCAAAAAATTTGTTTATAGATTGAGGAATAGTTTACAAGAGATAAAAGTCAAATGATCCCAAGAGTGTATCTACATGATGTTTATACCACTAAAAATTTTCATTTTTGCATAGGTAAGAACCATTAACCTGGTTAACTACTAGTTGAGAATCACCAAAAATGGTTATGGATTTCACACCTAAGAAGAGAGTTGTTTGAAGTCCTAAAATCAAAGCCTCATATTCAACCATATTTTTAGTACATTAAAAATCTAGTTTAAATGACAAAGGCATAAGTTCACCATCTAGAGGAATAAGAATGACCCCCACACCCCCACCATATTGACATTTAGATCCATCAAAGAAAATCATCATTTGATAGGAGATATCATCGATAGAGAGTGTTGCAATAGATTCATCAGGTAATTCAAGGTTTGAAGGTTGATTTCTAGGTAAAGGGGTAGCAACTAGCTGGTCCATGATTGTTTTCCCTTTAATATATTGTTTTTGAATGAACTCTAAGTCAAATTCAGCAAGAAGCATGAGCCACCAGGATACACATTGGTTGTGATATGGATTGTAATGAATGTATTTGAGAGGATCAATATGGGTGACAACATAGGTTTTATGATTTAGGAGATAATGGAAACGTTTAGAGGTGGGAAATACCAACACAAGGCAAAGTTTTTTAGTATGGTAATATCGAGTCTCATAATCAATAAATGTGTGGCTAATGTAATAAACTACCTACTCTCGATGTGAAATCATAGCACCTAGAGAATGGTCTATTACAGAGATGTATAGGTAAAAAGGATAATTTTCCCTAGGTGGAATAATAACTAGTGGGGAAAAGAGGTATTTTTAAGTGCATCAAAGGCCTCCTAGTAATCCATATTCCATTGGAAGGAGACATCCTTTTTGAGGA
Organism: Torreya grandis; assembly: GCA_037957365.1. NCBI lineage: Eukaryota > Viridiplantae > Streptophyta > Pinopsida > Cupressales > Taxaceae > Torreya > Torreya grandis. The sequence continues at coordinate 3,462,259 of JARHVA010000087.1, read as the reverse complement.
GATGGTGAAAGGGTTGGCAGTGATCTGACAACTAGGAAATGAAGCATCGAATGGATTGAAGTTTACTTTGTAGGCTCAGAGTTGTTTGATATTATTATGTGGAGGCATCTATATTATTTCTCTAACCTTAGCAAGCTCAACCTCGATACCATGGAGAGAAATGATAAAACCTAAGATCTTACCAGAAATAACACCAAAGACACATTTCTTTGGGTTTAGTCAAATGTTATATTAGAGAAGATGAGTAAATATGGTTTTGATAATTTTAAAGTGTTCTTGATGAATTTCAAACTTGTCTAGTAAGTAATCTACGTAATCCTCCATAATTTTGTATAGGAGATCATGAAAAATGTAGGTCATGGTGTGTTGGTAAGTTGCACCAACATTCTTTAGGCCAAAAGGCATGACTTGATAACAGAAAGTCCCCCCTAGGGTAATAAAGGTGGTCTTGTGTTGATCTTTAGGAATGACTAGGATTTGATTATATCTATAAAATCCATCCATAAGTGATAGCATATCATGACCGGTTGTTAGATCAACACGTTGGTCAATACTAGGTAATGGGAAATCATCTTTTAGACAGGCAAGGTTTAAATCATGATAGTCAGTGAAAATATAGATTCCCATAGTCACTTTTGTGATAGGAATAATATTAGAAATCCATTTTGGGTAGTTGATGGTTTGGATAAAGTTAACATAAAGGAAGCATTAGAGCTCTTCTTTGACAAGGAGAGCGATATAAGGATGCATTTTGTGAAACTTCTACTTAACGGGTTTAGCATCTCAATTAGTGACAATATTATGGGTGATAATAGAGGATTCAATCCCAAGCATGTCATTATAAGACCAAGTGAATGCTTTGCTATGGTCATTAAGAAATATGGCATAATTAGCTTGTTCAAAGGAATCTAAAGATTGGCCAATCTTGAGGATATGAGGGTTATTATGGGAGGATAGGTTGATGTTAATGGTTGATTCATTTAACATAGCTTGAATTTTAGATGGGAGTGATCATTGGATATAGGAATCATCCACACCCATTTAGGTGAGAATTACATCATCATCTTGGCATTGGACAATGTTAATAGTGAGAGAATCTTCATTAATTATTTTACGATGAATGAGAGGAAGGGACCTTGTTTCCTTACCTTGATGATACGTGAGAGGCCCTAAATGGATGGCATTTATTGAAAAAAAAATAGGAGGTATAGATACCTCTAATTTGGTAGATGATTTTGGAGAAGAAGGTGGAGAAGGAGAGACTAGTTCTTCAACAATTGGTTCATGGGAGGTTTTAGGGAGTTTATTTGGTTTGTCATATCCCACCCATGCCTCTTTTTGGCATTTTCAATAGTGTTGCTAGTAGGATATTCAATAGGTGTATGGAAACCTTGTTAATAATGACCCAAACCAAATCCTTTCTAGTTACACCTATATAGATAGGTGTGAGAAAATCTAAGGTTACTCAGGAAAGAGAAGTCACAGGTAAATGGTTGTGGCAAAGAAGATGGATTCTTGACAGTGGGAGCTTGATCAATTCCCCCATATGTGAAATTGGTTTGAAGGTTAGGGGGAGCATAAGGGATGACCATCCCAATACATGGATCATAATTTGGGTGCGTGTGAAGCCTTCCATATTCTTGTGGAGTATGGGACATGTTAAGCATCAACAAACAATATTCATCGAGTGATAAATGTTGAAAGGTCTCCTCCATGGGATCCTTGTCAGGAATTTGTGTTGTCAGTATCTATGTAACCATGGGAGTGGAGCTTGTGGAAGCATCAAAATCATCATATGAGGAGGATTGTGTTTTCAATGGGATGAGAACATCATTGGGACTATAGGTCATATTACATGTTTTAAACAGAGGTGGGTCAGTAGGTGTAACATGTACTATCCATCATGTCCAAACTTGACACAGTGGTGAAAATTTGAGGGTACACATGTCATAACATGTATCCAAGGTCATCCAAGTAGTATGTTATATTATAACTTTCCTTCCATAACATAGAAGAGCTTGAGAATTATGTGGGGACCTACATGAATATATAAGACAACAGTGCCCACCATAATAGTTGTAGTATTGTTAAAGGAATGGAGTACCACATCAGTTTGAGACATATGATTATTGAGAAAGGATATTTATTTATAGGCATGGGTGGAAATAATATTAATACTATCTCCCCCATTGATCATTACTCTCTTGATATGATTTTGATCAATATATGTGATAATAAAAAGGGCAAAATCTTGATCTTTAGGGTGTTGAAGTGGAATTTGTAAATTACTAAAATAAATCAAGGAGACAAAATTAAGGGAGCCAACTAAAGATACAAGAGGTCAGGGACCATCTGATTATACCTTAATCGCTTGCAAAGCACTAGTGAAATCTTGACGGTGTTGGGATGAGCTTTGGATTAACTCATATAAAGACATTTTCACAAGAGTTTGGTGAAGTTGTTTCACCATTGAGCTTTGGATAACATCTAAAGATGTTGTTTTAAGAACACCCAAGATGAAAATCTTAGGGTTATTATGGGGAGTGTCCTTTGTGAAGGGATGGGTCCAAGGTGTAGTGACCTTTTCGTTAGCTTTATCCTTTTGGTTTTATGACTGTGTGGCTACATTAACTGTGTTGATTTGAAAATTTGGTGAAGGAGGTAGTAAAGGGGTTATGATGACATATTTAGGTTTGAATTTAGGTGGAATAGTAGGAGGTACTATAGATTCCAAAGGTAGAATAATAGGAAGGTCATCAAAAAGGGTGTCAACATCGAAGTGTTACTGAATAACCATTATGAGGGCTTTATAATTCTCAGTATTGTGTCTCAGTGAATGATGATATAAACACACGTGTGTATCATCAAATCAAGATATATTCATTCCAAGAGTAATATAAGGCTTAATGGGAGGAAGAGTTATTACCAAATATTGTAATAACTGATGTAATAAAAAGCTTTGAGAGCCTACCAATGGACTCGCACTTGTTGTACTAATAGGAGTGGACACCTTATTTTATTTCAGTGTTGGAAGGGTAATTTTATATGGTGTCTTGTTTGGTGATAGTGGAGTTACATGTTTTACTATCACTTTCTTAGTGTCAGATGTGAGAGGCCTACCAGATGGCAAAGGTAGGAGTGGAGGTAGCTTAACCTTTTGTTAGGATTGGTTAGATGATATTCTAACTAAATTAAAAGGGTGTGGTCCCAAAATGGATGTAAAGTTGAGGGTTGAAGAAGGGATCAATGAGATATATAAGGATTAACATTATTCTAAATTTTAGGGAAAGAAACTCTAAATTATGGTTGAGGAGTTAAATCTAATTTCACCTATGGATGAATTAAATTAGAAACAGGGTGTATACCTAAGGGTTTGATTTATTTTAATGTAACAGATTCATATGAGGATGAGGGTTCTGACATAGATGGCTAAACTTTTGATGATTTTGGTAAAACATCTCTATATTTTCAAAGACCTCAGGGTAAAGGGTATTAATGGGATTGGAAGTAAATTTCTACATTCATTATGTTGGATACAAAATCTTAAGCCGGTCCCAAAATGCTGCATGGTCAAGCTTCTTAGAGTCAATAAATTCTAGACTTTTCACCAAATGTGAGAAAGGTTTTGATGATGTTGATGTAGGCCTTATGGTTGTGTCTTTATAAATCTAAGATGTTTAGGAAAGAGGGAAATTATTGGTTTTTGCTAGTTCAGGCCAAAGATGAGAAAAAACCACAACGGGGTCTTCTTCATCGAAGATGGGAGAAGAGACTTGGTTTGTCATGGGTGGAGGTAAGGTAGGTGAAGTAGGTCCTTCAAGAGGGTAAAGCATAGGTATTATGGCTCCCTCAACATGTGGGTGAGGCATGGGTAAAGTATGATCCTCCATAGGTAAAAAAAAGGGGTAAGAGTGGTGCAATTGGAGTAAGCATAATAGGTCTCTCGTCTATTATGGAAGTAGATGATATGGACTCTTCTAGGTGCATAGGTGAAGTGGGTGGGGTACCATTCTCTATAGGTGTAAGAGAAGTAGGGGAAGAAGTCTCCTTAATAGGGTATAATGCAAGAATGATGTTCCCTTCAACATGTGGTTGAGGAATAGGTAGGGTGTGGTGTTCAAGTGGTAAGAGGATAGGTAATATTGGTGCAAATGGAATTGGGATTACAGGCTCCTCAGGTGGTAAAAGGAGTGGCAAAGGAGGTTCATCCTCTCAAGGGAGTGGAATGGGTGAACTAAGATCTTTTAATTTAGGATGAAGAATGGGAAAAATAGATACCATTGAATTTGGGGGAGGAATCGATGAAATAGGTGTCTCCTTTGAGGGTCAGGGTGAATTAAAGGTAAGGGAAAAACCATATTAACCAAATGGATATTATGATCACTTGAGTTAGTTATGGACTAGACAATATTTTGATTTGGTAAATGGTTATGAAAATGGTGTTTGAACACATCCATACTTTGATTAGGAGGTGTGTTAGGATTATCCAAGATGATCTCACCTCTATCAAGCATATCTTGAACAATGTTCTTGAGTGTCTTCTAATTATTAGAGTTGTGCCCTTTAACTCAATGGTAACCACAAAATTCATCTTCCCTATACCAAGTTGGGATAGGATGGGAAAGATTAAAATTTATAGGAGGTTTGATATAAGGAAGGGTTATGACATCTTGCTGCAATAGTTTCTCCAAAATAGATGTATATGATTCCCCAATGAGAGTGTATTGTCTTTGTTCATACCATTGTTGGAATTATTTGGTCAAATTTTGAGAAGTTGAAGTATTCAATTAGTTTGTGGTTGTGTAATATGCTGACTTAAAGACCACTACATTGGTAGATCCTTTATCCTTTTAGTTAGAGGGAGAAGTTTTAGAGGAGGAGGAGTCATTTGTCTTGGTATTGGGATTCTTACTGTGTAACTTGACTTTGCCTTCATCAATAACATGAACCTCTAGTTTCCATGCCATTGTAAAAGCTTCATCAAATGTGAAAAAAATTTGTACCTGGAGTGTGGATGAGATGTGCTTAGCACATGCCCTTGAGAAAATATCAATAAGCTTAGTTGGGGGTAAGGAGAAGGAGAGTTGATTGATCAAGCTTTTCCAATGAGTGACAAAATCAACAATAGACTCATCATCAAAATGTTTGATAGAATAAAGGTCTATTATAGAAACATTCTTAGAAATGTTAATAGAGAAATGGTCTAGGAATATTTGTGCAATTTGGTTAAATGAGAAAATAGAGTGTTAAAGTATAGATCTATACCAATCCAAGGTAGCACCTAAAAGAGACATAGGGAAAGTGCAAAGTAGTAACACATCATCGTTCCCTATTAAATAAAAAGCATGTCTAAAAGCTCACAAGTGTTGTGGGTACTCTTTACTCTATAAATGAGTGAATTTATGGAGTTACCATTGACTTGGATAAGGGTGAATGAGCACAGAAGGATGGATTGATTCATTGCATATCTAATCATAAGATAATGCATTCTTTAAACCAAAAATAGATGTCTCTAGATTAGACATCTTGTCCATTAACATCTTAATGAGGTCTAGAGGGGGATTAGTTTGGGGGATTCCTCCTAAGTTATAAGGAAGATGATAGGAAGTAGAGGGATCATAAGGATAATGAGTCATAGGTTGAGGTGCAAAAAGAAAAGGGACTTGTCTCATTGGGTTGGAGGTTATGCCTTGGTTGGTTGTTTTTTTGGTAGGTTGAATTATTGGCATAGTTAGACTAGATGAAGGGTGAGTGGTAACTCAAGTAATTATAGGCATGAGGGTGGATGGAATAGGTACCATTAAATTTTGGAATGGGGTGTGACTTGGCTGAACTGGTTGTGGTTGTGAATGTAGGGAAGTTACACTAGTGTTTAGGTGGGATTGAGTAGTTGGAGATGCCACATTTTGGACATTATTTACAGTTGGGTTACTTATCAAAGTGGTAGTTTGGGTAACCATGGGGAAATAGTGGAGGAAAATGAAATTGAGGTTGTCTCCATTAAAGATGTTGGCATACCATAGATTGGGTCACCCAAAGAATTACAGGTTCAGCTCATAGCAAGGTAATACTGAAGGGCTACCACATTACGATCAAGAAATTTAGCAAAATATTGATCTCCCTTAGGAAAAATGAGAATTTAGTTAAGGATGAGAGTATGATCTATATCTAAAGTATGCTCCATGATAGAATCAAAAGGGAGAGGGGAAGGTGGAAGTGGTTGTCGGCTTGTATAATCAACAAGAATTTTGGCTTGAGCTCATGTCAATACCATGTAAGAGGTGGTTTAAATAGTCTTACTACCATATATTTTAAATAGAATAAATAAAAACTAGGTTTGGGTGAAATTACAAAGTCATCAACGTCGATAGGGATGATCGATATTAGTAGAAAAAGTTTGTCGATGTCAATGGAATAACTGATGTTGGTAGGTAAAGTTTGCTAATATCGATAGTGTTAACCAATGTCAATCACTGTAACATCTTGGAAAATAAAAGATATGATGTTTTAAGAAATTAAAGGCTGAAAATAGGTAAAATAGTGAATGTAAAAGGTCAGTATAAGAAGGAATAACACTCAGAAAACTTGAGATAATAGGTTATACAAACTGAGTTTTAGAAATAGTGTTGATTTTTTAAATCAATAGAAAAGCATCCTTGCCAACTCAAAAATATAGAAGGAAATTAAAAAGTAGAAAAGGAACACAAAGATAGAAACTATTAAGTCCCATATATTAATTTGAGTCTCATGTTGGCTTATGCCTTAATCAGATAGTGAGAAGAGAATTTGGTTATCGAAGGTACTAGAAAGCAATCTAGAGCTGGTTTTAGATTAGTTTTGGTGCTCCAGAGAAAATTTGTGTTAGACCAAGTACATGGCTTATTATAGGAGCTTGCTCTCTACACTTCATGAACCTAGCGCTGAGCTAGGCTGCTTAGCCCAAATATACCTTTTGTCTAGAGATTATACTCTGCTAGAGAATGGAGTGGGTTCTCCCCTTGGTGGTGAAATCCAAGTAGGATAGATAGGTAGGGTAAGGTGATCCACCAGGTGATGAAATACTGATGGTCCTTTTATCAAGTTAATTTAGATGCTTGTTTATGTGAATGTGATTTGGTTGTGTAACATAGGTGTAATACAATTTATTTAAAATGCTTGTAATTAACTAGGTGAGTTAACATGCAACAAGCAAACTATGAAATGCAGTAAGTTTTAAACCCAAATCTAAAATGTTTAGATTTAAATGAAAATAGAGAGGAAATAAGAATAGAGTATGAACTTGACTATCTTAATTTGCATGCAAGAGGAAGTAAATAAGGGATTCTCTTTCTTTTGTAAAAAAAATGACAAATTGCGTTGAGAGGCAAGGAGAAAAGAAAGGAAATCTCAATTTTAATGCCTTTTAAACAGAGAATAAGATATTAATTTTTTTGTTTTTAAGAGAAAAGAGGAGGAAGAAGTGCAATAAATGAAAATTTCACTATAATTCACCTATATGAATATTTAAAACAAGAAATGAACCCAAGGAAAACTCTAAGGTCCCACTGGGTGTGTCAGAAATGTTTAACTAAATTTTTTCTATATTAAGTCTAAAGGAAAATAGAAAGAAGGATGAGGATAAGTGATTAGAATGAACCCAAATTTCATTTGTGCACCATATCCAAACATTGTGATCACTCCTCTTTGGTTTGGGAGGACTACCTTCAAATAAGAAAACACTACCACAAGATGTTTGTTAGCAGATAAATGAGTGGGCTACCAAGCTACGCACTTGTTCTAGGAAGTGTGAAACTTCCCTAGAGATGATAGTCCAATTTTGAGATTTAAAATAATAATAAATAATTGAAAGAGAGGTAAAGAGAGAGTGAAAGAGAGATAAAATTATCATTATTAACATGTAGTAGAGAGTTACAGGGTGCAGGTGAGGTACTTTATTGGTGTTTTAGAAGTTGTTTAGGTAGGTTTTGAAGAGGTTAGAAAATTGACAGTCACTAACATTGGTAGGAGTGTGATCGATATCAGTTATACTACCAAGGTTGGTAGTGAGGTGACTGATTTTGGTTAGGCTACCAAGGTTGATAGGAGTAATAATTGTTTGGGAGCTTGCAGAAAGCTTTCCTAGGTCTGGAAAATGGTTTGGATCAGGTCAAGGGGGTTGAGAGAGTTAGGAGAGGGATATTATGGCTTGGTTAAGTCTAGTCAGAGGTCTAGTATGTTAGGTAAATGGGAAATAAGAAAAGAAGCTTTGTAACTCCCTCACAAGGGTATAGGTAGAAGTGCATAAAGTAGTGTAGGTTAGATATAAAGAAATATAATAATGAATATTTAAATGACCTATAGTATTAGTGATATACTTAGCTATGGAGGTCAATGAATGATAAGTTCTATGTTTATGGTCTCTATCAGGGAGTCTAAACTTGAATGTCTGAACAGAGAGAACAAGTGGGTCCTCAAGAGCTCAGCTGTTGATTGTGATTGACTTACGTAGGATTATTATAAGCATGGATGTCAAAAATTTAATGTCAAGACCTTGAATGAGAGTAATAATTAATTTTATTAATTTTCACTAACCTAAACTATAGGTTGGAGTTTGGCTTAATTACCAACATCGGTGGCCCTAGAATAGGTAAACCTTTCTATTTTTGGCCTATTTTTTGTTGTTGCATGTGGCAAGTGTGAAACCCATTATAAAATGATACAAATAAGATGTTATGAAGGAAGTAGTTGTTTAGGAATTTAGTTTGGAAGTGGGAATAAGTCTTAGGTAGTTAGGATGAGGGGACCAAGTCTAGAGGTGACTCATCAGGGGAGAATTAGTCATAGGGCGAGGTGGCCAGGTAAGGTGGAAATAGGGGTTTTTAATTAACTTAATTAATTATTTTAAATTAATTAAATGTATGAGGAGTAAAATTATGGGTTAGGGAGATTAATTTTTATTATTAAAATGGATTTAGTGGGGTTTCAACATAAGGAGTTATGTACATGTGTGTGACATAATTTTGGTGTTTACATAAACTCTATATGACCTGTTAGATTAAGAACTCCTAGAAAAACATGAAAAGATAAGGGACGAATGGATATATAATTATCACTTGCACACTTAGATAATTGTTCATGAACTCAAAACCAGACTTACATTAATATTCAAAGGAAAAATACAATGTCATTCCAGCAAGGCTTTGCCATACATGGTGTGGTATTCTCTTCAAAGAGCCAAAATAATGGTGACTTATATAATTTTAGAGAGAGGAGGAAAGAATGAAGACCAGAAGTCACTAAAACATGTTTCATGTTGAGAGAAAGAAGTTAAACATGTAAGAAAATGAGTATAAAATAAACCATGCAAGGTCTGATAGAATAAGTGACCCTCTAAAGCATGAAACTTCATGAAATGTGATGTAGGACACTCTTTTCCTGTTTAAGAAACTACCTTTATCATTTATCTCTTTTGAAATGTCCCATAACTGACTAGGGACATAAATGATGAATGAATTGAGGGAGGAGAAATTGTAGACAAACCCAACAAAATCAAATTTAAAAACCTTCCTCATCATCAATCAAATCTCTATATTCTTTTGTAGAGTGTTCAAAAACATGCAAACATTTCAAATTTCCTACTTGAGTTCTCCATTCTATTCCTTACATGCCTGAATTGGTCCTACACCAAAAATGGCTTCCATATAATATGAAAAGGTCTTAGACTGAGCTTACATAAAAATATACACAATCTAATTTTGATCTATCGTTTACACATATGCATACTCAGGTCCATAAAATCATTTTAATCTGATGTGTATGTCTATGTGGCATCCTCTTATCATGGTATTTAATTTATACATGTGTTTTTACCCCATGACTCCTAGAAATTTTATCGATCTCACTTCATTGATCTTCTCAGGAGTTTCCTTGATTTGAACTTTAATTTTTACCATTGATCATTGATTCATGGTCCCATGATTATAAAATTTGGCATTCTCATGTGTAATCTATCTCTTTGAATTTATGTACACCATTTATCTCCTTATCATGATTAAATGCATGCCATTGATCCTCCTTCTGCTTGATCAAGCATGTACCATTGGTCTGATAAGTCACCATTATCATGACACTTGTCATCAACATGTTTAATATTAAGATATTATAAAATTTTGACCTTTTACTCACTGTTGTATCTTTTTTGTATGATTTAATGCACACTATTAATTTTTGATCCTAGTCTTCAATGTAGATCATCGATCTTGGTTTGTATGTAGGAACACACACTGTCAATTTTCTCTAGGAAAATTTGACTCATTGACTACCCAAGTGACATTGATATATGATATAATTTCATGATATCTCACCACTTTATATTTTTGTGTTTAAACTTAGGATCATTTTGAATATTTGAACCCAAACAATTATTTCCTATGGCTTTAATTTGACATCTTCTGCTCTAGCCTTATGGTTTATTTTGAATGTCTTTTCCTTCTTCAAACAATATTTTTCAACCATGAAGTAATTGTATCCAATTAATTTATTATTTTAATTAAATGATCTTCTCCATAACACCTATAGATGCTCATTCATGGTAGTACACTCACTCAGCTGATTGGTTTTGCATATCTAGAAGGGCAATGAAGGAGCAGAACAGTATTGAACCTGTCTTTTTGATTTATAGTTATCACCTACTAATATTAAATTATAAACTAACATAAATTATAAGGAATAACATATTGTATTTTAAAGATGAACTTGGAACATGTGAACACCCCTCAAAATTGTACCATTTGCATATATGACTCTAAAATAACCCCTAACCGACTCAAAATAACATAAGGACTAAACTAGATCATGACCAAGGGTAAAAACATATGATATGACATCAAATAAAACTATTAAAACCCTCATGATGTTATAATAAACCCCTATATAATATTTTGATTATATAGGGTTGACCCATTTTTACTTGTGGTCAAAATAGTCAACATTCTTGGTGATTTCCCAAGGGTAGTATGCTTGGTATGCCATGTCTAGTTGCCTAATCCTATCCATTGGGCTATGGAGTCATATGTAGACAAGGTTTGATACAAAAATTACCTTTGACAACACATAAAACATAAGGAAAGACATACATAACAAGACAAACTCAAAATAAACACACATGTGTTTACTAGAATACTTATGAAACACAACACAACTGAAAGAGAACACACACACCTAAACCAAACTAACTCAAAAAATAACTATCTTGAGATGAACACTTCCTCTTAGGTCAAAGGGGAAGTTTGAAACCTCTATTATTTAATGACATGAAGGATTGAATGAGACATGTAACCTTTTAAACCTTGATGTTGATGCCTTCATATTCTTCATGGTGTTTGCCAACTTGATTGGCATGATATTTAATGAAGAACACAAAGCTCCAAATAGGATAACTATGAAAATGAACTCTTATTTCATCCAAATAACCTCAACTTTCCCATAGGATTACTTAAATACAACCTCTAATGGTGGTTCAATAAGGCTTTCCTTTTTGATTTCCATGGTGCTCTCAATAAGATAGGGTTTTTCTTCAGTTGCAAGTTCTTCAATATCATCAAGGAGATCTTCATAATCTACCCAATCCTAGTCATTCTCTTCCATGGAAAACCTTTTATCCACATTGTCATTTACTTTTCCCTCAACTTGGAAAATATATTCGAGATCTTGAAAGAGTTCCATTTGTAGTTGTCAATCATCTTTGTCCTCCTTGTCATTTAGAACCACTACCTCTTCATTTTTCTCTTATTGATGTATCAGGTCATCAATCTAGTGTTTTTCATGCTCTAATACATCTAAGGGTGATTCAAAATTAGGCTAAGGTATTGAGTCATCTTCAATAACAATAATTTACACCTTGGTTTCATGAGACTATTTTAGGACTACAACTTCTTGAGGAGTGACTTGACCTTCATCCTTGATAGTAAACTCCACTTCATGTTTGAGATGGTCATCCACAACTTCATGATTAGACATAGAATCTTATTCAAATATCTCTATCTTTAAGTCTTGGCCACATTCTTTATGGACAACTAAAAAAGAGTCTTCAACATGTTTCTCTTCACTTAATTAGGTAGGATTACCCTTTTTTCACCAAGGGGAGTCTTTATGGTGATTTATTCCTCATAGTCACTCATGGCATCTTCTTGATCAACCATGACTTAGATTTTCTCTGATTCATTTGCTTCTCTCAAGATGGGCTCTTCCTCAAGAAGGGATGAGATGGAAGGTTTATGGATAGGCTCATGTGAAGGAGATGGAATATGAGGGTAATGAAAGGATTATGAATTAGAGATGAAGTGTGAGGGCTAGTAGAAGGTTTGTGAGTGGACTTAGGAATGAGGAATGTACTAAAAATCTCATGGGGAAGTGATTCTTTGGGCTGATTAGAAGGAAGAGCATTTACATAAGCAAGAGTTGCATATTACTAATATCCTCCTTAGGGATATTCAATATCAACATGTTCATCTTTGATATATTTATCCTCCCACATAATTAGCCTATATATTGAGCATTGAAGGCACTTTTTTTACAAATCCATTTGTTCTTTGATATTTCATTGAATTTCATCTTCAACCACCTCCCATGTACTCATCAATCTTTGAATAAAACTTCTTAACCATTCCATGAGATGGTTAGGAATCACTTAAAATTCATCATTCCATGTTCCCATATTATCTTCACTATCTATCATCTTTATTTAGAATGCCAATAAGGATTAGACATGAGGTGAGGCTAATGGAGGAGGAGGGGGCTAATGATGGGGATCAAGACCAAATTCAACTTGTTGCATTCTATCCTATATGAATCCACATCTTTCCTTGTAATATATTTATGTAAAATCCATGTAAACATCTAATTATTTATGGCAAGACTCATGAGGATCCTCTTGGGGTTGATAGGGATCATAGTGTTTCAATGAATTTATGCTTAAGTTCTAAAGAAAGAGAGAAAAGACACTTGATATGGGTATGGTTGAAAAATATGATTGATAGTGCATGCATTGAAATTAGAATATTATGAATAACTCCTCTTTGACTTAGGAGTATGACCTACAGATAAGAAAACACTAAAGCAAACTTTTTTGTTAGACAAATAGTTGGGTGGTTTGCCCAGCAATAGCTAGATCCTAGAAGTGAGAGATTCCTTAGGGGTTGTCAATCCACACATTTTAGGAAATTAAGCTTATAAAAATAATAATAAAGTACTTACTTTAATGAATCAAAAGGTATTGAAATTGAATACAAGAGTGCTTGCTAAGAAGAATGCTAAAAATGATTAAATTAGTGATAAAATAATTAATACTAGTGTTAGAGCATTGGGGTATGCTTCAAAAAATTAGAAAGGGGTATATGGATAGATAGGAACACAAAAAATTAGGTTTGATTAGATGTAGATAGGTGAAAAAAATTGCTAGTTTTTGATGCCACAGTGACCGTTGGCGGTTGGGATGATCATCGATGATCAGGGTGACCATCAACATGTTAGGTGTGGAGCCTAATTGTCTTCTAGGATCAAAGGTTAAAATTTTGATGTTATTTTAGTCATGTTTGGATCCTATTCTTTGAATCCCTGATTGCATGGGGGGTTACAAGGGTGGAACCCCCTTGTGGGGTTTGGGGGAATGACCCCCCATAATAGGGGGTTCAAGGGATGCGTGCCCTAGAGAACATTTTTTAATTAAAATTGCCTTGTTAAATTGTAATTTTGTAGTCAATTTGGGTCATTAATTAAAGGTTTCCAGATCTGATGGTAGAGGTTATGTTTAATCATTTTTACCCTAAAATGTATTTATATATGTTTGAGATGTGTGAGTGTGAAATATTAATAAAATATTGTACACAGAGAGGAGGTGGAAAAGGTAGAGGGGTTTAACAGGGTTTGTTATAGGATTTTATTTCTCCCTTTTATTATTAGAAATAATATATTGGACAAGTTTGGTGGATGTAACCTATCTTGGGGGAACCACATTAAAACTATAATCTCTTGTTATGTGCATGTTTATGTTTATTTTATGAATGTTTGATTAATTTATTTCATTATTTTTCTTTTATGTGATTTGGGTATAGATACAGGTTTTAATTTATCCTAACATGATGGTCAATGTGACCATTGATGGTTGAATAGATCATTGGCGATTGAGTCAATCATCAATGGTTACTATGTGAAGATCTATGTTGGTAATTTTGGTTAATTGATGAGATCCAAAATATGGATTCCAAGATATGGGTAAGACCTGGGTTGATTTCAAAATGGAAATAAAGTAGATGAATACTAAAAAATAAGTACTTGTATTACCAAAAGTTGATTGGGTGGATGGTTGAAGTAGTTGGTTTATTGGTAGATTCTAGCTTGATTCTAGTAGAGTAATGGTACTTGAATGCTTGGTGGAGAGGTAGTGATAAATTAACTCTCTAATAAGATTGTTAGATGGATGTATTACTAATGGTGATTGACCTATAAGAAAAAATCTCTTGGATACACAAGCTCTTAATAATAATTGTAGATTTGCAGATGTTTTTAGATCCATTTCAACTTCTAGTTTCTTATAGGCAAGGCAAGAGAGTTAAAACAACACATGAACTAGGCCTTATAAAATTAAATCATCCATGTAATATCTCACAATATATATTAGTCAAGTTATAATTAGAAAATCAAGGTGGGTAAGCTGCATGTTAATTATTAAGGAGGTGGACCCTGATCATCAAAGGTCAACCCAATTGTCAGTGATTGAGTGTTAAGGGGTAAAAGGGGATAAAAGGCAAGGTTAATCTAGTTGAGTTAAAATAACTATGGGTTAGTTACATCAAGGGTTGAAAGGATAAATGGTCCCAAGGGGGACCCAAGGTAGTCTAGGAGGTATCATGACATTTAGAATCATGGTGTGTGGATTTTTGGTATCTACATTTTACCCTTTATGTTGTGTGGCTTGGAATCAATAAACTACAAAACAAAAAATGATATTGATCAAAGTTATATTTATTTCCTTGAGTATGGGAGGAGGTGTTCCCACTCAAACTGGAAGGTGATGAGGTAAAGCAAAATCAGGGGTGGGTTTGACATGGTTGGCAAAGGTGATGATGAGGGTGAACATTGTGAAGGTGGGTGATAGGTTGGGAACTAAAGCATAAACAAGTGCACTAAATGTGGAAAAAGGTGTGATAGACAATATTATGCATAAACTAAGTTGATAAGTTGGTAAAAATAAGGGTTGGTTCTAGAAGAACTGGTGATAAGATAACTAAGCCATAATAGGAGGCATAGATGATTGGGTTATTCTTATCAAGTTTTATAGATAATGTTTATGTTTTGGTGGGAATCCAAGGCAGGAAATTCTCCCAATGAAAACATAAATGGGTCAAGCATCTCAGGTATCTGAGGTAGGAAGTGCTCCCAAAAAGACACAAGTGGGTATGATAAGCGTAGGGTAGTGTAAGTGTAAAATGGGTCAACATGGCAATGTTATTTCTACAATGAATGGACCAAGAAAAAAGTGTCATAAAATAGGCATGAGTTGGGCTAACAAGACCAATGGTGGGGTGAAGAGATGTTCATGGTGGGTAGATAAGGTATCCTCCATAGGTGGGTAAAAAATGGGTTAGTTTTGTTAAAGTTTCAAAATAGGGAATCCTTACTATCGATAGTTGGGATTCCCCAAGGGTGATTATTGATGGTCACCCTAACCATCAATGGTTAGGGTGGAAACCCTAAAAATTTGGGGGGTAAAAGTGAAAATAGAATCACTTTTCACTCACTTTGCTTTTGATTGTGTTGACTTTGTGCCCTAGTTTCTCAATGTTTTGGTATTTTGATACGAGAGAGATGACCAAGCTTTTGGTTGAGCTGGTAATTGGTGATTGGTTAGAGGTTCATGCTTGAGGTAATTTCCTAGGACCAAGATGTAGGGAGCACATGGATGTGATTGATCAGTGGAACACAATCTCTGTTTGTGATAATGGTTAAGGAATAAGGTAGAGAGTGTCTTGAATTTGATAGGATACTTTGATTTTTGTAATGCCATTGGGTTAGGGGTCAAGGTAGGTTAAAATTGCTCATGTGGGGTTTGATTTTCTTTAGCTAGGTTGCTTATAAAATTTGGGTAATTAGGTAAGGAAAATTTTTAATTCAAAGGGTGGTTAGGTTATAGGAGGTGGGTAGAGTGATTAAGGTAGTTAAGTAGATGTTTTAGCTTCTAAGTGGGTGAAATTGGGGGTAACTAGGGTTTGGACATTCTAGCCATGAAATGCCCATAGTGACCATCGATGGCTAGGTCTGACTATTGACATTTGACACCCTAAAAATTGTGGATGCCTAATCATCGATAGTCACCATGACTATTGGTGGTTAACAAGGTAGGGAAGCTTTAGCTAAGTGTTTTTAAAAGGTTAGGGTAAGTAGAAAGCTTGTACATTAGGCATAGGTGAGTAAGGTAGGTCTAGAGGTCAATGTTTGTAGTATGAGGTAGATAAAATGAAAAAAGTAAGGTAGGGTAAGATGTTTGAGAATGTTTAGGTTGGGGTAGGTGCTTGTTGGAAAGGTAGTGAGGTATTAGTTTGTTAAGTCTCAGTTTGATAGGTTAAGGTAAGTATCAAAATGTTAGGTAGGTATAGGCTATAAAAGGTAAGGTAGTTTAGGTAACAGGTGTGGGTTAGGTTAGAATAGGTTGAATATTGGTAAGGAAGTTGATTTGGAAATGAGCAATGCTAACATGTACTAACATTTATTTGTGTAGGCATGAGAGAAAATTTAAATGAGGGATCTAGTCCCTAAGATCTTTATAGATATTTAGTAGGGGATGACCCCAGCCAAATGGGCCCATATGTATGAGGTAGGGTTGTGAGATATGAGGTACTACCAACATGTTCCCCAAGATGCATCGATGGTTGTAGTGCTCATTAAGAGATGGGATCCTACTATGAACACCTTATTGATTCTGAACGGTGAGATGACCATTCTTCCTGAGGATGTGCAAATGATTACCTGACTTCCACTATGTGGTAATGCAATCTACCATATTGAGAATGAAGAGTGAGATGATCATGTCGAGCTCTTTTATGGAGATGAAAGTGATAAGGTCATATGCCATGTTTTTGGATTCAAGTATACAACATTATATTATAGGTCTCCATCTGAGAGGAGACTCATGACCATCCTCATGATTGTTGTGACCTTATTTAGGTTTCTTGAATTAAGCAATGGGAGATTTCCTTACTTGTTATTGGTGGTTTTGGTTGATTTAATATTAGGTCAAATGGTATTTGGTTAGGCTCCTATCTTATTGGTACAAAAAATATAAGGAGTTATAGGGGTTTAGGTCCCATTAGAGATATGGTATCAGTGTTGGTCTGGTTTTACATTATTGGGCCTATGAGCATATTTAGGTGCTGAGGCTATTAGGGTTGTCTTAGATAGGCTACACATATATTAACTTCCCCATTGGATTTATGTGATGGAGGGGGGACTTTTTTTCATTAGGTATAGGAGGTGGTGTGTATGGTGTAGAGTGGTTCATGGGTATGTTGGGTGCCCTAGTGGTTAGATATATCACATGGAGCCCATACCTCTAGTTTTTAGTATGGTTCAAGTATAAGAGATATACACTATCCCTCCATAGTTATAGATGGATACTTGATAGGCAAGAAGGAGAGGTGGATCTAATTATATTTGATAGGGTACACCAATAGTTTGTCCTGGTGTAGGGAATCCTAGGCCTATTCCCAAAGTATAGGAGACAGGACTTAGAGATCCTATTGTCAGACCCACAACCTATTCTTATAGTTTAAGATGGTGCATATGATGATCTACTAATTATGGATCTAAAAAATACTGCTAGGTTTGCAGATGTGTATATGGCATGGTACTAGCCCATATACGTGATTGTAGCCATTGGTAGAGATAATAGAAGTGTAAAGTTGATGGTTGTTTATTAAAATGGTCATGATGGATAGGTAGGATTAGATTTGGCTATAACACAAGGATAGATACAAGTTTTATAGGGATAAGTGGCCACACTGTAGGGCCAAACTGTCACATTATAAGGCTAGTTTATGACCTTATAAGGTTAGCTTGTTATTGTCATAAGGGAAAGGGATCAAGATAGGACCTCTCTAAGCTTGGTGACTTATGAAAGTGACTCTCTGTAGTAGAGAGGAGGAAGAGCAATAGTAGGATAGGCATCACCACCTAGCTTTACCCCTACAACATGATATCTAGCTATAGTGGAAGAGTTATGGTACTATAAAGCTATTATTATGGCACAGTGTTTGAATGAGCTCTGATGGGGTGAGTATAGGGATAACTTAGTAGGTGGAGCCAATTTAGCAACAACAGGGTAGTGGGTAGTGTTTATACTAGGATAAGTAGTGATAGGTGGTGGATCGATAAGCATAACAGGTGGATAGGAACTAGGATCCAACAATGTTTTAGGAGGCAATGGTGCCCTTGGGACATATATATATATATATATATATATATATATAAAATATATCGGTAAGCATAGCAGGTGGATAGGAACTAGGATCCAACAATGTTCTAGGAGGCAATGGTGCCCTTGGGATATATATATATATATATATATATATATATATATATATATATATATATATATATATATATATATATATATATATGACTATTGTATATAATTTTTATTCTGACTTACGAGCTGATGTGGTGAGATGTACATTTTGAGAGAGAGTCATGTCTATCTATATGCACACATTTCTTATGCTATGTTATTTGACTTATGAATTTATATATGTGTGTGTGTGTGTGTGTGTGTGTGTGTGTGTGTGTGTGTGTGTGTGTGTGTGTGTGTGTGTGTGTGTGATCTTTGATCATGCTTATGATCATGGTATATGATTTGACATTGATGTTTATTTCTTATGATGTGATGTTTATATGTGATCATGGATAATGCTTATGTTGGGGATGATTAACTTAGGCATGAGATGGTTTGGATTTATGGTTATGCTTATGACACACTAAATATTAATGCGTATATATTGTATTATTAGACTTTTAGACATGTGGTGAAAAATGGTTATTTGTGTAAATGCTTATGGATGGTATTGCTTTATGATGTTGGTTATGGTTTTGGTTATGCTTATGACATGCTAATTTTTAATGAGTATCTTGGATTTCATTATGTTTATACATGTTAACATTGAATTTATTACTTATATATGTGATTATCATGTATGGTATGGTAGTGTGGATGGCTATTATTATGCTTATGGTTCTTTTTTGTTAATTTTTATGATAAAATGCATGAGATAGTTTAATTAACAACACTAGATGGGAGAATAGAGAATACAATCAAGAGGTGAATGCCATAATGGAAAGATCAACTAGTCATTGTAGGATGGGCATAGAGTATGGTGTTTCTTCATTGATAAGGACTAAAAAAAAATCAAAGTTGGATTGACTTGAAGAACATAAGCCCTTCGAATGCTTCACATTAGCAATCATCAATTGGTGAAAAAGGTGTCTTGACCACATAATGTTAAGTAAGCTCAAAAATCCCTTTCATATAGTGTAAAGGAGATATGGGTGAAAATGGAACCTTATTACGATACTAGCATGCCCCTATTGTAGGTGTCTGAAAGACCAAGTTAAACAAGCCTATGCCAAATTATGTAGACTACTCGATGCGAGTCTACTTGTAAAAGATTATTTTGGCTTTCACCTTATTATGTTGTTTTGAGAGCCGATTATGGCTTTCAAGCTTATTTTGCTTTTGTTTTGATTGTGATAATGGGTATTTTGCTCTATTTCTATATATGGGAAGCTGATTGATGTGAGAAGCTTCCAATAAATTACTATGCTTTTGATAAATGCTTACTCAACCATCCTTCA
Organism: Torreya grandis; assembly: GCA_037957365.1. Classification (NCBI taxonomy): domain Eukaryota; kingdom Viridiplantae; phylum Streptophyta; class Pinopsida; order Cupressales; family Taxaceae; genus Torreya; species Torreya grandis. Next base: position 3,442,381 of record JARHVA010000087.1, on the reverse strand, counting down.
AGGGAGTGGTCTAAGTTTATGTGCTTTGTTTAATGTTTTTGATAGATATCCTTTGAGGGAGTAGTCCAACTTACATTGTGGTAATTTTAAAGATATTTTTAATAGGTGTCCTTTAAGGGAGTAGTATGTGGATGCTAGGAATGAGCCATGATTGCTAGTGATAGGAATTTTGTTATTTTTCTTAACATAGACTTGCTTGGGCCAGCCTAGTGTTTCACATTTATGAAGGCAAAACTAAAATCACAAGAAGGTTAATTAGGTGTAAAGAGGTTTAGGTGAAAACAACCATGGAAATATATCTTGTGAAGTTGTTGAAAGTACCATGAGAACCATGCCATGGATAGAGCCATGATATCCATTGTTGAAGATGAGGATATGTTGGTGATAGTTAATCACATGATTCAAAGTTAATTAGTTTCCCCTAAAATAGGTAGATGAAATATGGGTAGATAGCAATGGATGAGCTTAAGTTAGACAATAGTTGAAAGTGATCCTTCTCAATAAAAGAATAGATGTAGATGTGAAGGATTGAGGGGCTCCAATTTTGGGTCACCTTCAAAAGAAGACAACTGATAAGATCTTGATATATACTTATGGGTTATGATGTAGGGTCCAAGCCAATTGAAAGAAAACTTTACCCTCTTGATTTTCTCCATATTAGTGATGTGTTAGTTTTCCATTAGGATGAGGTCTTTGATATTGAATTCTTGCACTTTAAGGTGTTTTTTATAGGCACACTTAATGTACTCTTGATAGACATGAAAATGGGTAAGGGTTTCTAGATGACACTAATCAATTAGCTTAAGTTAGGCTAAATGGTATTGATGATAACCATCCTTTGAACCAAAATATTGTAAAGATATGAAAAGAAAGGGGATTTGGACTTCAAGAGGCAAGATAGACTCTACTCCAAATATAAGAGAAAATGGGGTAGCACCCATAAGGGTTCTAATGATAGTACGATATGCCCATAAGGTGAAGCAGATGTGAAAATGCTAGTCCTAACCTGATTCATTGACCATTTTAGTTAGCAAGTTATTAAGAGTTTTGTTAGAGGCTTTTGCCTATCCATTAGCTTAAGGGTGATAAGGTGAGGAGAAACTTGACTTAATTCCAAATGCATCACATAGAACCTATAATTTATTGTTCTTAAATGATTTACCATTATCGATGATAATTTTATGAGGAACATTGAAGTGGCATATGATATGATGGTTGATAAATTCAACAGTCTTTTCTGATTTGGTTGAGACCAGAGGAATAACCTCTACCCACTTGGTAAAATATTTGGTCATGGTGATAATATAATGGTTTCACTATGAGTATTGGGTGTTTATCTCACCAATGAGGTTTAGACCCCATTATGAAAAAGGCCAAAAATTAGTGAAAACACGAAAGCTATGGCTAGGTGCATGATGCAAATTAGCATGTTGTTAGCACTTAACACACTTTTTCACATAAAAATAATAGTTTTAGTTAAGGGTAGGCCAATAATAACTAAGACAAAGGATGTACTTAGATACAATGAGACCACTAAAGTGTCCCCCATATATGTCATTGTGTATTTCCTTGATAGTGTGGGAGGGTTCATGATTATGCAAAAAACAAATGAGGATGACATCAAAGCCATGTTTATAAAGAATTCCTCCCATAATGGTGTAGATTTAGGTACCCTAAATAAATTATCTTCAAGCATTCCTAGAGAGGCTAGAGGGAGGTATGCCAAGGTTAAGGTAGTCAAATGTATATTGATACCAAAGGTTAGGTCGGGTCTCCTCCACATTGAAAATGGTGTGGGAATATGGTTTGACATAAGATAGTTAGGTAACCCTATGAATAATGATAGACACCTTAGAGTCTAAGGGTATAGATGGTATTTGAGAGGTAGGGAAGCCATGGTATTGGTGAAATTATTGGTAGATTTGGGGTTCATTAGATGTGGTAGTGTTTGAATGATGTTAAGAGTTTTTAAACTAGTTGATTTTACTATTACAAGGCATCATTCTTACACTGATAAGATCCATTGATTTGATTGACCAAAATTTGGGAGTCAGTAAATATATTGATCATTTTGACTCCTAGGGCTAAGTCAGTCTAAAGGCCTATCACTAGGGCTTTGTACTTAGCCATGTTATTGGTACATTCAAAATCTAGCTTGAAGGACAAAAGGAGAGGTTCACCATCAAAGGGGATAAGGATGATACTTGATCCCCCACCATGTTGACATTTTTATCCATTAAAGGACATGGTGACTTGATAGGTGAAATCTTCTTAAGAGAGGGTCATGATAGACTTATCAGGGAACTTGAGGGGAGGAGATTGGTTATCTACTAAAATTTCTTCAATAAATTTATTAGTAATGACTTTCCCTTTAATTAACTTCTACTAGAAGAACTCAAGATCAAACTTTTCTAAGAGCATGAGCCATTTAGCCATATAATGGTTTTGGTATGGCTTGGAGTGCATGTACTTAACTGGGTCAGTGTTGGTTATGACATAGGTTTTATGGTTAAGAAGGTAGTGGGAAATTTTGGTGGCCACAAAGACTAAAGCCAAGCAAAGTTTATCATTGTGAGTGTACCAAGTTTTGTACTTTACAAGCATGTAACTAATGTAATAAATGTCTTGCTCTATATGTTGTTCATCTTGGTGAGATAGAATTGTTCCTAGGGAATGGTTAGTGGTAGAGATATATAGGTAGAAAGGTTGGTCATCCTTGGGAGAGGTAAGGATAGCTGGTGACAAAATGTAATTTTTGAGTGAATCAAAGGCCTTTTGGTAGTCACTATTCCACTTGAAAGACACATCCTTCTTAAAAAGGTGGTGGAATGGTTGGTATCAATTTGAAATTTAGGAAATGAAATGATTTAATGGGCTAAAGCTTACCTTAAAATCTTTAGAGCTGCTTAAGGTTGGTAGGAGGGAGCATGTCTAGGATTGCTTTGAGTTTGGTAGGATCAAATTTGATTCCTCAAAGGGAGACAATGAAACCAATAAGCTTTCCTAACAAGAACCCAAAAATGCACTTCTTAGGGTTAAGATGGACAAGATTATGGATGAGGCATTCAAAGATGACCTTGAAAATAGCCAAGTGATCTTTTTGGAGTTTGGATTTTTTGAGAAGGTCATCCATATAGTATTCTATGATCTTATGGATAAGGTCATGAAAAATGAAGGTCATGGCATGTTGGTAGGTTTCACCTATGTTATTTAATCTAAAAGGCCTAATTCTATAGTAAAAGGTCCCCCAAGGGGTGGTAAACATAATTTTATGTTGATCTTTGGGAGTTATCAAGATTTGATTGTAACTTAAGAACCTATCCATGAGAGATAACATCTTGTGATCAGTTATATGACCAAAAATTTGGTCAATGCTCAGTAGAGGAAACCCATATTTGGGGTAGGTGAGGTTGACATCATGAAAGTCCACACACAAGTATATTCCCCCTATGGCTTTGGTGACAGGAATGACATTCAAGACCCATTAGGGGTAGTCAATAGGTTAGATGCAGTTTATTTATAGGAGACACTGAAGCTCTTATTTGATGAGAAAGGTAATGCAAGGATGCATCTATCAAAGCTTTTGCTTGATATATTTGGCATCATGATGGGTGGATATGTTATGCATAGCGATGGTGGGGTCAATTCTGGGCATATCACTATAAGACCAAGTGAACGTTATGTTATAATCTTAGAGGAAAGAGGAGATGTCATAAAGTTCCTTGGTGTTCAATGATTGGCCTAGTTTGATAATGTGAGAGCTGTTTAGAGTGACCAAGTTGATATATGTGGTAAATTCATTCAACATGGTCAAGGTCTTAGGAGGAAGGGATTTATAGATCGAAGAATCTAGGGCACTAAGGTAGGTGAGGATAGAATCATCATCCTAACACTGCACAATGTGAATGGTAGGAGAGTCTTATCCTATCACCTTAGAATGGGTCAAAGTGATGGTCATAGTCACCCCTCCTTCTGATAAGTTAGGCGTCCAAAGTTAATCATGCTGACTAAAAAAAAGTTAGGTGGGATGATGTCATCATCCTCACATATGAGTAGGGGAGAGATTGATGAGGAAGGGGTATCATCCTCAAAAATGGTGGTGGTTGGTCTTTTGGGTTGCTTTTTGTTAGGAAAGATGAAACCAAGTCCATGATTCTAATGAGGCTTCCTATTTTTGATGGTGACCAATTCATGTGGGCCATGCTCATACCACCTAAGACCTTTCTAAGCACATCAATGGATGTATATCTTGGTAAAGCTTGGTTTATCTAGGTAAGAGAAACTAGTGGTAAATGGTTTTAGTGGTAGAGAGGTGGTAGGAACATTAAGGGATTTGTTGAGTCCCCCATAGATAAAATGGTTATGATGGTGGGGAGGTCCAAAGGGAATAATAGTGCTGACATTGGGGCCATATCCTAGTTGGTTTGTAAGTTGCACATACTCATGTGGAGTAAATAAAGTGTCTAGTGATAAAAGGTAGTACTACCCTAACAAAAGATGATGAAACATGGATTCTAAAGGTTCTATGATAGGGATTTAGTATGAATGTATAGAGGAACTATTTTATGCCTCATCGGTGGAAAAGGATATGATATCCACATTGATGGTTAGAGGTTGGGTTTTAGCTATTGAAGGTGAATTAGATGGGGGTAAAAGGACATCATTAGGGTGATAGGTCATGTTGAATTTTGAGAAAGGACTTGAGTCATATAGATGGTGATGACCTATAATTCATGTTCAAAATTAATGCAATGGTGGAGGGTGAAGGGAATGTAACCCATGGAATGAATCCAGGGTCATCCCAATAAGATGTTGTATTGTAATTCACCTTCTAAAACATAGAATAGTTTAGGAAGTGTGTAAGGTCTGGCATGGATATGAAGGATGATATTTCCCAAGGTAGTGGCCATGGTATCATTGAAGGAATGAAGGATAACTAAGGATTTAGACATGACATTATCTGGTAAGTTGTGTTGGTTATAAGCATGAGAGGAGATGATGTTGATACTGGCTCCCCTATCAATCATGACCCATTTAATGTAGGTGTGCTTGATGTAGGTAGTGATAAAGAGAGGAGGATCTAGGTCGTCAAGATGAATGCATGGTATTTATAAATCCTTGAAGATAAGAATGTTAGAATTTTTAAGAACACCAAAAAAGGTGGCTAGAGGTTGGGGGTCATCGGGTTGGACCTCAATGGATTGCAATGATTCTATTAGCACTTGGCAGTGGTGGGGAGAGGTAGATATTAACTCATACAAGCTCATATTCATTAGGGTCTAATGAAGTTGTTTAATGGTAACTCTCTTGATGGATTTTGAGGTTTTGGATTGGGAGGTACCTAAGATAGACACCTTGGGTTTGGTCGAGGATGGAGACAATTGGGTGAAGGTTGGTTGGGAGTTTGAGGAGGGGTATGTCCAAATAATGGACACCTTAGCCTTCCTCTTATCCCTCTATTATGTTTTAGTGACCATGTTGATAGTATGTATAGAAAGAGAGGTTGAGTTGGAAGATTGGTTAAATTCATCTTCACTCTGGGGTGAGAGTGAAGGAGTAGGTGAGTGTTGGGTAGGTATGGTTGGTGGTTGGATTGGTATGGGGCTCATAGGAGGTTCATCTATTAATAGATTATCATCATTGTAAAGCCAATGGATGATGGTTTGGAGATATTTATAGTTATCTATATCATGGCTTGGTGTCATATGATAAGAGCACACATGGTGGTCATTATACCAGGTAGGTTTTGAAGCTAGAGGGTCAAAGGGCCTGATAAGAGGTAAGGCTAAATAAGAGGTTTGTAATAACCTACAAAGAATGGTTGAATAGGATTCAGATAAAGGTGGTAAAGGTGTAGTGGTCTTGGATTTAGTAGTTGGGCTAGAAGGTTGCTTGGGAATAAGTGCCTTGGGTAAGGTGATATGCTTAGTTGATGGCTTCAGTTTAGGCAAGGAGTTGGATTAAGTGGTTGAAGGTTGGTTGATGTAGTGGAGGTTTGAGTTAGTTGGTTAGAGGGTTTGGTTATTTGGGTAGATATAGTAAGAGGTTGGTCTGACCAAGAAGGGGTTAGATGTTTCAGTTAGGTAATATAAGGGAGGCCTAATTTCTGTCAGAAGGTGGCTCGATCCATGTCAAGGTTGGAAATAAACTCTAATTTCTGTACTAGCCTAGAGAATGGTTTAGAGGTGGGTTTGATTCCTTGAATAGTAGATTTAAAAGACAAACCCCAAGGTGGAGACATAAAGATGGTAACTGTTGACCAAATTTGACTTCTAGTCAAATGAGGTCAACCCCAACTATAAAATTTTTTGGATAAAGTTCTATAGGTCATATGGGGTGTTGTTATTGGTCTATTATCTTACTTAACCTTGTCCTAGTCCTTATCTAAGCTCACCCTCCTTAAAATGGCCTAGCCAACCAAAGTCAAACCTTGGTAAAAGTTTTTCAAAGGTATATTTTGTGTCAAATTTTCCTAATATGGAATTTATCATGTTTCAATGTGATCATAAGTCATAAACTAGTCATTTGTTAGGTCTCATGTGAAAAAGGGGTATTTTGGCCACCTTTTAGCTTATTAAATGACTTGTACTTACTTTTATGCAATAAAATTTGATATAAAAGTGATTTTAAATGTGGGTCATGTCAAGATCATGTCAAGTGATAGTTATAAGCTAGGATCATCAGTCAATAAATAATTTTCCCTAAAAATAGACTTTTTCCAACACTTGTACAAACTTCCCAAGCTTCCTTACAGAAAAAACATTATGGTGTAACTCTTCACCTCCCCACAGGTCATATACATGTTTGGTTTTCATATATGTCATAAAAATTTGCATCTTTAACTCATTTCTCTTCTTTCTCCATCGGTAAGCCAATGAAGGGCAAGTTTAAGCAATCACCATGAAAACTACAGGTGGAGTTGAAGGAAATGCTTCTACTAGTGGATAGAATTCTAACTGAAATTCACATCCATAAAAAGAACTCTCAATTTTGTGTCTTCTCCTTCATGAACAATGGTTAACACTCTAGGTATATTTTAATGCCTATTTAACCATGAGGGGGTCTCTTTTTGAATATGTTTCAACTTATCTTATTTTGGATTGATGGAATGGTTTATTTCAAGAGATTCCACATGTGTTTAAAGACATTATAATGCTTATTGAGGTGTTAAAAACTTTAGATACTTGGAAAAGCCTCCTTTAGGCTTGTACATGCTTGCAAATAGCTTAGTTTGCATTGACAATCAGCTTAGTTGCTTTGTGAGTGGTTTCTCCATGTTGAGAAAGGTGTTTTCTTGTTTTTTATGATGATAATAGTTTTTTTGGTGTTTAAAGGTTTTACAAGTGTTTTGTAGTGCTTGTAAGACCTTGTTTTACATGTTTTTTCCCTCTTAAGGGGATGTCTCGGTCCACACAGCCAGGAGCTTCACCTACAGGAGCATGCTAACATCATCATGACCAAAAAACAAACTCCACATGGTATCAAACCTTTAAATTTACTTTAAACCCATTTTGGAGAGGTCTAGGCTTGATAGAGAGTGATCACAAGGTTGTGAGAAGTCAAGAGAAAGTGACTATAATTTTGGGCTCATAGTACCTAACAGTTACAAATAGAGGTCCTAAGGGTTATTTGGGATAACATATGTCATGGAAAAGAGATGTTTCAATGCCTTATTTTTATTGGAACTTGTATCCCTATCAACCTAATACAACCATGCCAATTTTTAGAAGCAAAGGAGTGGAAGAAGAGTTTTGACAAGCTAAAAAATGACAAAAACATTATTGATTTGCAACAGTATTGTCTACAAGATTTGTAAGGAGGATGACACTCATACTATGCATAGGAAGTTCTAGACCATGTCTAGCAAGGGGAATTAACTAAAAAGGATATAAAAAACAACTTCAAATTCTCATTCTATGGGAGAGGTGATGAATATATAAAATGGCCTTCTAGGCCTATCCGCTATTCGTACATAAGGCAAAGCATGGCTAGATACAATATTTCAATAATTGGCATAGAGAGTTTGTGTTAAGGAATCATAGGAAGGAAATAGTATAAATGTGAATGCTACAAAACTATATTCAAGCTCAAAAAGCCCTAGAAAAGGTGAAACATGATCCAAAAGTTCCAAAGCAACCTACAGGGCTAGAAATAAACACCTACAGCCAAGGACAGTGGAAGATTAGCCTTAATCAAGGTGAAAAGGGTCCTTTATAATAAAAATGAAGCATGTATATGGTTAATTAAGGATAATATGATGAAAATATCATAAGGGAAAAGTTTTATACCCCCTTTTTGGGGCTAGATATCTATCAAGATGCACCTACAGGCCTGTGAGTATGCATATACAGTCAGAGGTATTGAGGGTGTGAACTCAGTTTGGAGTAGGTTGGTTTTTGAGCCCAAGTGGAGAATATAAGTAGACTTAATGATGAATATGGAGTTATAATAATATAAATAAGTAATTACATAAACTTTTAAGGTAAAAAAACCTACCTTAGAAACCTACAGGCCTGTAGGTGTATGTCTTAGCCCTTAAGGGGCAGAGGCCTAATTTTGAGAATGGAGGATGAACTAATGCAAGGATAGAGATTGAATTGGAAAAATGATGGAGGATCACCTTTATTATCTTTATAACATCAAAAAAAGGTTTGTATTGTATTTCAAAATTCCAAATTAAGCCAATAGAACCTATAACTAAGCCTAAAATAGTGATTCCCCTTTTTAGGTAGTCATAAGCTTAATTTATAGGTTTCCATGGAAAATAAGATGTTTAAGGGGAGAGTAGGCTTATAATTTATTATTTTTGGGTTTCATAAGGCATGGAGGATCCTTACATATCACAATAAATCTCATTTCAAACCCTAAGACCTCTAAACTATCAGAGTTGTTGCCATAATCTGGATAATGCGAATGCAATGGAGATGTGATCACACAAGATGAATCAAGTGCATACCACATAGATGCTAAAGCAATTTGAAATTATACAAGAAGCTAAATTGCACAAGACAAAATGGAGAAAACCAAAATCTAATTAACATGAGATGGCCAAAGTGAAGAATACATATAGGAGAGCACGTAAGTAACTCCTCCACAAAAGGTGGCCAAGGCACCCAAGAATAGACTGTAACTCCTCCATGAAAGGTGGTGACAAGGTGCTAAGAATAGAGAAGTAACTCCCATCAAGGGAGTTACTTATGACATTCTTATGACACCTATGACACATCTATGACACACATCTCCACATAAGCTAGCCTATCCCATAAATGTAGGAAAACTCCATGTAAGCACAAGAAATACAATTTCCCTAATTAAAAAATAGGGAAAAATAAAAACCTACACTAATACCCCCCATAATCACAACTTAGGTGGGTAGTGTGGAAATATAAAATGGGTCCCGGTAACTAGGCCTGATGAGGTACCCATGTACAAATGCAATCTCTCATAAGATAGAGAAAAGGAGAAAACCCATAGGAAAAAAATCCCCCCCCCCCAAAAGAGAGACATAAAAGAAAGAAGAGGCTAGTGGGCCCCCTAAAGATGATGCTACTACAGATGTAGACCACACCCCAAGAAGAGCTCATAGATGAATGAACTTGCTCTCGGTGAAAGGTTTGGTGAAGATGTCTGCAACCTACTCCAAAGACTGGCAAAATATCAAGTCAATGACCTGACTATGAATAAGATCCCGAATGAAAGGCATGTGAATCTCTATGTGCTTGGTTTGTTGGTGCTGAACTAGATTCTTGCAAATCTAAATGGTACTTTGGTTGTCACAATAAATGATGGTGGGCTTCCTGATAGGAATGCCAAAATCAAAAAGAATCCCCTGAAGCCAAATAGCCTTAGTAGCTGCATTAACAGCTCCCCTGTACTCTGCCTCTATGGATGATATAGCAATAGCATTCTGCTTCTTGCTAGACCAACTGATAGGACCAGAACCTAGAGAGAAACTATAACCAAAAGTGGACTTGCGAGTTTATGAATTGCCAACCCAGTCTGAATCTGTATATCCAACCAAGTCAACCTCTATGCCAAATCTATAATGAATCCTGTATTTATGTGAACCCTATTTATAATGCAAGATCCTCTTAGCTACTTTCCAATGTAGCTCATGAGGTTCCTGCATGAATTTGGAGACAAGTCCCACTGTATATGATATGTCAGGCCTGGTGTGGGTCAAGTAGATGAGACTACCAACAAGTTACCGATACCGAGTGGCATCAACCAATGGTGAAGAACAGTCAGCCTCAAACTTGACTCCTGATAGAAAGGGAGTCATAGATGGCTTGCAATCAACCATGTGAAACTGAGCCAATAAGTCAAGAGCATACTTAGGCTATGCAAGAGAAATCCTTGAATCTAACTATGAGATCTCGATGCTAAGGAAGTAGTGAAACAAACCCAAGTTTGTCATGTCAAATATATCCTGGAGAGATGCCTTCACTGCTGCAATAGCTGATGAAGAACTCCCGGTGATCAAAAGGTCATCAACATATAGAACCAAAATTAGGAGCGAATCATCCTGCCATAAGAAGTAGACATTGGGATCAGAATGGCACCTAGTGAAACCTGCTATGAGAAGGAAGGAATACATCTTGGCATACCAAGATTGAGGGGCCTATTTGAGGCCATAGATAGATTTTATAAGTCTGCATACTAAGGAAGAATCCTAAACAAATCCTGGTGGCTGCTCAATGTAGATCTCCTCCTCTAGGTCTCCATGAAGAAAGGCACTCTTCACATCCATCTGGTGCACATCCCAACCATGTGTTGTGGCAATAGCAAAGGTGAGTCGAATAGAAGTCATCTTTGTAATGAGTGCAAAGGCCTCTGACTAGTCAATGCCTACCACCTATGAGAAACCCTTGGTGACCAATCACACCTTGTACTTATGAACTAACCCTTCTGCTGCAAACTTGGTTTGATATATCCACCTACATCAAACCATCTTTCTTCCCTTAGGAAGTGAAGTCAAATCCCAAGTGTGATTTTTGATTAAGGAAGAATATTCTTCCTCCATAGCACTATCCCACTCAGGTACCCCTGATGCCTCTCGAAAAGTCTGTGGATCTGAAATTGAAGCAAAGAAGGCATGTGGATCTCTCTAAAAATCCCCCCTAGTATGTCTGTCCTCTATGGGATCTCCTACCCAAGTGCCATCACTCTTAAGTGTTTGTCTAGCCCAAAATGGCCTAAAAGTGGGTGAGTCATGTGCTAACTCCTCATCCTCTAACTGACTAGAGGTGGATGACTCTGCATCACTATCCTCACTGTCTGAACTTAAAGAAGAAGATGTCTTTGGCTCAAGAACATGCTGTGGCTGATCTAAATCTGATGAGGAATCATCATGAAGAAGTAGATCCAATGAGGGAGAAGAAGTGTCAAGTGTTGAGTCTCTAGGACTCTCCTAAAAATGAACACTTCTCTTGATGAACAACTCATGAGTGACTGGATCTAGAAGGTGATATCCCTTAATACCATCCAAATATCCTACAAAGATGCAAGGCTTAGACTAATGTTCCATAGCTTTGTGTTTCTTCTTCAGAATGTGGGCCACAGCTAGGGATCCGAAAACCCTGAGGTGTTCAACATCATGTTTCCTTTTATGCCAAGCTTCAAAGGGTGTTATCCCTTTCAAAGCTTTGTGAGGAACCCTATTTTGAATGTAGCAAGCACAATTGATGGCTTTAGCCCAGTATTGTGGTGCTAAGGATTTGGAGTGAATCATATAGCTACCCATCTCTTTCAAGAACCTATTCTTGCATTCTGTAACCCCATTCTGTGAAGGACTGTAAGTGACTGTGCGCTACAAATCAATCCCCTCTGTGGTACAAAACTATTGAAACCTAATGCTGACATACTCCCCTCCATTATTAGTTCAAATAACCTTGATGGATTTCTCACTCTATTTCTCAACAAGAGCCTTGAAGTCTAGAAAATTTTCAAACACTTCAGACTTTTGTTTGAGAAAATATATCCAAGTGTACCTAGAGAAATCATCAATGAAAGTGAGGATGTACTTGGCCCTTGTGAAAAATGGTTTGGGAAAGGGTCTTGATACATCACTGTGGACTAACTCCAAAGGTTGTGAAGCCCTCCAAGATTTTCCTTTGTCAAATTTTGCTTCGGGATGCTTCCCAAGGGAGCACCCCTCGCAAAGTCCTTTTGAGAATTGGACACGAGGCAAGCCAATGACCATGTCATGTTTGCAAAGTTGCTCAAGGTAGCAGTAGTTAAGGTGGCCAAACTGCTCATGCCACAATTTGCTAACTCCATCTAAATGAGTCAACAATGTTGTTGGAGAAGAATCAGGTGCAAAATGTGAGAAGGTGTATAACTTGGCTTGGTGATCTACCCTACCCACTGTCACTGTATTATCACTATGCAACTCCCTGATAGCCACTAAATCTGGTGAAAACTCAACTCTCATGCCCTAACCAATGTGAGTGATTTGGTACACTAAAAGGAGATTATTTGAAAGAGAAGGAACACTTATAACATTATTGAATGTTCCTCCTTCCATTTCAACTAACCCTCTCCCTAAAATGGAAACTGATGTGTCATCACCCAAACTAATTGAAGTCATGCTACAAGGCTCTAAAGATGAAAACTCAACTAGTGAAGAGCCCATGTGGTGAGAAGTACCCAAGTTAATGACCCATGAATATGTAGAAGCTATTGTAGCTACAAGGGCCTTGCCATTTTATTTCTCGTTACCCTTGCCTTTTGCCTTGGTAGAATCTTGGGTAGATGAATTCTGCTTGATGGACTCAGGAACACCTATGTTGTGCTTCTCTAGAAGATGAGTTAGGTGATATATTTGTTTCTTCATGAATTTGTGTTCATCATGCCCTATATTTTTACAATAGGCACACTTAACCTTCTCCTTATTAGGTTTAACATTGGAGAAGGAAGACTAGGTGTTGTTTTTGGCAGGATTGTTGTTTTCTTTCTTCTTCTCCTAGTCCTTGTTCTTTTTCTTCTACTCCTTTGTTGAAGTCTTATCCTTACCATTTCCATCTATCAAATATTGGTGTTGAGTAGACTTCATTGTGCCCATTTTAATTATATTATCTTGCTCCCTAGTCAAGTCAGCAATGAATGAATCCAAAGAAGGCATTTTCCATGTAGTGCCAAGGGCACTTTTTGTGGCATGGAAAGTGGAGACAAATACTGAATAGCTTGGACCTAACTTTGTGAGAATATAAAGGATGAGTTGATCATCTTTCTTCTCTATCCCGAATTCTTTCAATTGCAATCTAAGGGCCTTAAACTTAGTGAATAAGTCCTGTAGGGTGTCAAAGTTGCTAGGACTTAGACTTATGAGTTCATTTTCAAGCTCATGTCCTCTCATCTCATCAAGCTTCCCAAATAAGAGTTCTAAGGTGTCCCATATGTATTTGGTAGTCTTGGAGGTTTCTAAATGGAAGAGAATTTTTGGAGACACAGACAAGCTTAGTAATCCATAGGCTTCATCACTACGGTTGTACCACTTGACCTTTTCAGCATCAGTGTTGGGTTTTACTTCAGTACCCATGGTGATCCTATACATCCCTTTGCTTCTAAGAATGATTGACATTTTAACCTTCCATTCATGATAGTTGAAGGGTGTTAGGGGTTTAAGTTTAAAATAATCAATTTTAATCTGAATTTAGGTGAAGTTGTGTTGATTGCAAGTTGTGAATTTATGTAGAAAAGAGAATGAAAGCAAAGATTTGCAAGTTATGAAAAGAAATCACACCCCCCCCCAAAATATTGAGCCCCCCCATAAATATGAAAGTTCATGCTAAAAAGATGGCAGGCTCAGCTGAGAATGCATCTTAGAGCAATCAGTGCAAGACTATAAGCAAACAGGACGTTGGACTCAGCCGAAAATGCGTCCTGGGAGACCCAAATTTTTGGCACTTTATAAACTAGTGCATTTTTAACAAATAACAAGCCTACGCTATGGATAATTGAATTAGAAACACTTTTGAAAAAAATAGCACCCAAATCTAAGCTATTGTTTGTAAGATATTAAAGGTTTAATTTTCCCATAAACTAGTGTTTTTGCAAAAAAAACACTAAAACATTAAAAAAAGCCTGTTTTGAGAGAGAAATTGGCCTTCCAACCACTCGTTGGATTTGGCACAGAATGAGGAATCAAAAGAAGGTTTGTGTGAGGGGGAATTGGCCTCCTACCAACCCGGGCCTCACCCTTAGTCTTCGTAGGTTGAAGATACAAGTTTATTTAAAAACCTCTAATTTTTTTTTTCTGAATGCTAATTTTAAATTTGATTTTAAATCAAAAATTCAAATGACTGATATAGATCAGAAAAAAATTTAAAAGTATATTTACCAAATTAATCAGGGAGAGAGGGTGGGCATTGGAAACCAGAAAGGATCTGAAGGGCGGCAAGGTCGGCTGGAAGAGTACCAATGTGGCAGTAGTGCCACACAGTCAGTAACGCAGTCAACAATGCACAATAGACAACAACACCCAGTCAGCCATGCCAGAAGGATAGCTATGCCCAGTCAACCATGCTAGAAGTACAATAATGCCCAGTCAGCCATGCTAGAAGGACATCAATGCCTAATCAACCATGCTAGAAGGACAACAATGCCCAGTCAGCCATGCCAGAAGGAAACGCATTGCTCAAAGAATGCACGCTAGAAGCCGTTCAACTGCATTTTGCCTTGCTAGAGTCTTCCACATGTAGAAGAACTTATTGGAAAGCTGCCCCAAGCTAAAAGTGGCATCCAAGAGTAGAAGCCAGATGTACAAAGATTTATCTTTGCCTACAGAATGACCAAAAGAAAAGCAATTCTACTACCTTTGCTAAAGCCACAACAGATCTAGACAAGATGTCTTGGAAAATTATAACTCAGAAGTAATTTTTTGAATAAGTTTTTGTATGGATTTGCATGAGTTTTCAAAAAAAAATCTACCAAAGCTCTCAAATGCAATAGAGTTAAACAAAAAAACTACTAAGGAAGCAAAGTAAGAATTTCAGAATAAACTAATAGCATAACCAGACACACGATTACCGGAGTGGCTCTGATACCATATCAGAGTTATTGCTAGAATCTGGATAATGTGAATGCAATGGAGATGTGATCACATGAGATGAAGCAAGTTCACACCACATAGATGCTAAAGCAATTTGAGATTATACAAGAAGCTAAATTGCACAAGACAAAATGGAGAAAACCAAAATCTGATTAACATGAGATGGCCAAAGTGAAGAATACATATAGGAGAGCACGTACGTAACTCCTCCACAAAATGTGTCCAAGGCACCCCAAGAATAGACTGTAAATCCTCCATGAAAGGTGGTGACAAGGCACTAAGAATAGAGAAGTAACTCCCATCAAGGGAGTTACTTATGACATTCTTATGACACCTATGACACATCTATGACACACATCTCCACATAAGCTATCCTATCCCACAAATGTAGGAAAACTCCATGTAATCACATGAAATACAATTTTCCTAATTAAAATATAAGGAAAAATAAAAACCTACACTAATATAAACACATACCATATCCTGCCTACCGTTAAACTATGGTTTTCCAAAAGTCTGCCTTGCAAATTTGTAGAGTTGGCAGACCAAATAGAGATTAGGTGATAAATTTTGGTATATGTTACCCTTATGACCTATATAAAAATATATAATCATCATATTTTATGATATAATAAGTAAAACCCTCTCTATTTTATCTCAGAGTAGGGGCAGTTTTAACATGCATGGAGGTGCAAATTTTGGGAAAATTGTTGAAATAATGGATAAGAAGGATAAAAAGGACCAAATTATGATTTAATAAGCTTAATGGGATGTAAAAAAACCTAATAAACCTTACTATAAGGTCTGGAACTAGACAGGGTGCTCCAACCAAGGAGGTTTGCAATCATGAGTGAAGGGAATCCTTACGCCTAAAAGCCAAATTGAGGGTCATATAAATTTTTGGAATTTTAAATTCCTTAAAATTGTTTGGAAATTTTTTTAAGGGGCATACAAGATTTTTTTAATCCATAAATATTTAAAGTAAGCCATTGAAGTGTCAGGTGGAGTCTCAAATGGCAAGCATGCCTATTGGCAAGGTCTAGGCCTAGTACCAAACAAGGGTAAGTTTTCATTTTTGGGTCTTGAAGAGATAATAAAATTATGAGAAAATGTTTATATGTTTCATATATAGGTTTTTGGTCCATTTTTGTTTCAAATTAATTCATTAGGAAGCCAATTCTTGGATTTAAGGTTCTCAAACCCTTACAAAAGCCCAAAATGGCATGAATGGTCAACTTCAAGTGCTTATAACTTCCACCAAGATTTTCATGGGACTTGGATATGATTGGGGATGATGGATATGGTACTTAATAATATACAACTATAATTTGGAGAGGATTCCAAAGTCTATTCTTTATAAACAAATGTTAAGACCAAAAACCACTCCAAACCCTCTCAAACCCTCCTCACAGACCTGATGGTAGAAACAATGCTGAAAGTGTCTTAAAATGGATGATTTTGACCATTATTTATGAAGATAAGTTATTTAAAACTCCATGAGGATCACATCCATGCGATTTGTTTGTATGGAACAATATGGATCAGAGGAAAATAGGGCTTGTTTTAACCATTTTGAGTGTTGTACATGATATAACAAGATTTAGGAGATGAAACAAAATTTTTGAGGAATATTTACACTTGAGATAACTCCAAAAATTCACCTCATATCATTAATAAATGTCTAAGTTCCCCAACCAAGCCCTCACTTTTAGCTAGTCTAGTTAAGCAACTAGTGAACACTTGGGGAAAGTGGTGAAAAGCAATTAGGGAAGATTTTTAAAGGTTTTTATTAAAAATTATGATATGGAAACATTTTATAAGTGTCATTACCTATTTTTCATGGATCATTTTTCAGAATTTAGAGTTTTTGAATGCCAAGTTGAGAAGGTGCATGGAAAAGAGCCATTTTGAGACTATTAGGAATGATTTTGCATGTCCACAAGAATAGGGATGGTTAGGGATAAATAAATTGAATATGGGTACTTTTTTCTAACCCATATTTCTTATAAAAACCATTATACCTAACCATACATATGGATAAAGGTAGTTTTGGAAGTTAAATCATGAGGGCAATTTCCTATGCCAAAATTGTAGGTTTTTTGCCACTTTTCACTATCTTATGATTTATTTTGGACAAGTATACCTCTATGACATGGCATAGATCACCCCACCTCTCTTCCACATGAAATTTTAACATATTATCTCAAATTGACACATGTCCAAGTGATTCTTGGACTTCCCTTCTCTCTCTTTCCATTTCTTCTATAAATTTTGGCCTTGTGGTATTATATTGGATCTCTCTACCTGGGTATGGTGAAGCCCTACCAAAATTTTACCTTGAATAAATAAATACAAGTGTTTTACCTCATTAAAATATTTCACTAAGTGTGCAATGGATGTTAGTCTTGTGTAATTTTAAGTTTTATCTACCTTCACATATTTCTCTCCTTAGTACCTTGTGTGTTTGTAATCTCCCACTTGCAAGTCAACAAGAAGTGTCAAAGTAGATTGCAGGTGTAGTGATTAGGATACTCAATAGAGTTTATTATAATTAATAGTGTTTATTTCCTCCTATCCTATGTCAAATCCAAGACCCCATGTTGAATCATTGATGTGAGAGGGGAGATTGATGTTGAATGAAGTGTATGTGTTATTTATCCTTAGTTTCAAGTGTATGTTAAAGGTAGGAGTAAATAAAATATTTTGGTGCATCAAATCTAATCGAATAGGTTTTAATTTAATTTTTTCTAACCCTTTTCATCCCCCCAAGTTTTTAGTATTAGGAATATGAGCTTAAATGATGCATCAAGGGGAACTAGCCCCTAATCTAGAGATTAACCTCCTAATAGGGATACCCACATCCCTAAGGTGGTTCCATTGTTTCAATTGAACAAGGAGAATATTTTCCCATCTCCTCATTTGTTATAAGTTCAAGTTATAATAGTAACCTCATCCTCTTCCTCAATCAAAGGACATAGGGTTGAGATAGGTGGTTCCTCTGCAAGAGGAGTAGACATATGGGTTTCTTCCTTAAGAATGATCTTCAAAGGGTAATTAGTTTGATTAGTAATTAAAGATGAGGGTGAGGTGATGATGGTTGGTTTTTCTAGTATATCATTTAAAAGAGTGACTAGTGGCTCCACTACCTCAATAAGTAGAGGGGGAGAAGATGTTGTTTCCTTTGCTTGGGTATCCGAAGGAAGGGGAGGTAATTCTAATACCTTATTAAGTAGAAAGGGTGAGAGATAAATGGGATAGTAAATAGGCCTTTTAGAAATGAGTGTGTCAAGGAACATGTTAATTGTATGGGTATTATGAGGTCATGTAATATTATTTCTCTCATTCTTGGTAGGAGCATGGTTTGGGAAGGGTTGCCTAAATATATCAAGGGCTTGGTTTGATGGTGCATTGGGGTTGTCCAATATAATCTCTCCCTTATCAATGAGGGATTGGACAAAGATTTTGAAGATGTTGTACATACTAACATCATGTCCTATCACTCTATGAAAGGAACATAAATCATTTTTATTGTACCAACTGAGTGCATGATGAGAGGATTCAAATTGTTGGGGTGGCTTGATAAGAGGAAGTTGAATGATATTAGATTTCAATAACTTTTCCAAGATGGAAGCATAGGATTCTCCAAGTGGAGTGAATTACTTTTGGTTGTTCTGAGTTTGGTTCTTTGGGTTTTACTTTGAGGAACTAGAGGAATTAGATTGGTTGATGTAATATGGAGGAGAAGATTTTAGGACTACATTTATGGTTCCCTTGCTCTTAGTGTTGGTATTGGACTAGTTGCTTGACTTGAAGGAGGAGGCCTCATTGGTTTTATAGGTTGAGTTCTTGTTTTTGAGCTTAAGGTAAATAGCTCATTTCTCCAACTTGCGTTCCATAATAAAAGCTTCATCAAAGGTTCAAAAGCTTTGGACATGAAGGATAGAGGAGATATGCTTGGCACATGCCCGAGCAAAGAACTCTATGAATTCAGGTTGAGGTAAGGATAAGGATAGTTGGTTGATAATCCTCCTCCAATGATCCAAAAAAATTATAATGGACTCATCCTCAAAATTCTAGATAAATCGAAGGCTAGTGATAGAATCTTTCTTGGAGATATTGATTGAAAAGTGGTCCAAGAAGGTTTGAACCAGTTGGGTGAAAGAGAAAAGGGAGTGCTTAGGTATGTCACTATACCAATCTAATTCTAGATCAGATAGAGACATGGGAAGGTGTGGAAGAGAAGGGAATCATCATAGGTGATGAGATAGCAAGCATGCCTAAATTCCATAGGTGTTGTTTGGGATCCTCCTTAATTTTAAACTTAGATAACTTGAGAATTTCCCATTGGGGTGGATATAGTTTGATAGGTACGATCAGATGGATGGGATCATTAGATATTTGGTCATACAATAAGATGTTGTGATAACCTAAAATTAATGAATCTAGGGTGGTCATATTATTCATAATCATATTCATTAGGTTGAATTGGGGATATACACCTACAAGGTTATAAGATGCATATTGTTGTAGTGGCTGGGAGACATATGGATAGTGGATAAAAGGCTGGGATGCTACCACATATGGGCAAGTGGATGTCAATGGTTAGATGAAAGACACATAAGGGTAGGTAGAGTTAGGTGGTTGGGTAGTGGGTACATGCCCTTATGGATTAGGTATATAGCCAAAGGTTAGTACAAGGGGTGCTTGCTGGATAGGTGTGGTAATTGGGTTGGTGATTGATGGAAGGGTGGTGACTTGTGTACTGATCGGTGGCAAGGTAGAGGGTATGGATAACACAAGGATTTAAATTAGAGTGGTAGTTGATGGGTTGAAGGTATATAAAGGAAGGTTGGTAGTGCTAGAGATAAGCACTCCTATTATGGAGGAGTGGTTGTTAGGAGTAGAAGGTATAAGGGTAGTGGTGGTTTGAGTTTATTGATTCTCAAGGGTAGTCTCAAAGGGGTTTTTTAGTTGATGAGGAAGCTTGGGTAGTTAAAAATTGGGTAGTAATAGTAGAAATGGAGGTACTCCCCATGAGATGGAGAGGTATGCCATAAGGTGGATCTATGGATGGGGTCAGATCTAGAATATGATAAGATGTGGTTGTAAGATAATGTTTCAAGGCTATAAGATTATGGTTTAGGAAATTAAAAAAACCTACATCTCCTTGAGGAACCTCCTGAGGGAAGGTAGGACTTCCTGAAGGGTGAGGAAAATTTTCTATTTTGGAAATGTATTTCATGGATGAAGAGGTAGATGAGGTAGGTTGGTTGGGTGATGGGTTTTACTCTGCAAGGTCTCTTCATTTTTTGTGAGTGAGAACCATATGAAATAGGGGAGGTAGAAAGCACAAACAACCTCACTATTCAAATAAAGAGAAGATAATAAAATGATCAAAGAAATCAAATCACACTCTAAAAGATACATTTAAACCCTAAAGTTTTAATTAATACTGATTTTGGATTATACCTTAAGAAGGTGTGTGATAGAAGTTGGCTTGTAGAATGGGTACTAAAAAGTAAGTTTATGTTTGGTCTTAGGCTATGTTTAGGTGGTCAAAAGAGATTTGTAATAGAATCAATACATGGCTTGGTATTTGGGCCTACTCCCACACTTCACACATCACAAAAATAAGGGCACCAGATGCTTAGCCAATATATATTGATATCTAAAGATTATACTCAATTAGAGAGATGAGTTGGTACTCCCCTTAGTTATGACCTCTAAGCAAGATCATCAATAAAGGGTAAGGTTACTACTAGGTGATGAAATCCTAGTCAGGTTTTGTCTCAAGTTTGTTTGATATTTAATTGATGAAAGTCATTTTCTTAGGTGTGTTCAACAAAGAGTGAAGTTAAAATAGATTACTTTGCCTTTAAGTTAAGTTATGTGAACTAAAATTTCAATCAATCGATTTATGCACCTAATTTTAATACCAAAAGAAAATTTTGATTTCATTAATGAGAAAATAATAGAGAGATAATGAAAGAAAATGAGAACCAAATTAAAGACACAAGGGTCCCACTAGGTGTGCTAGAATGTTTCAATGAATTTCTACTTAATTTCCAAAGAAAGAGAGAAAAGAAACTTGATACAAGTATGGTTTAAAAAATTGATTGATAGTATGTGCATTAAAATCAAAATATTATGAAGAAATCCTCTTTGGCTTGGTAGGATGACCTATAGATAAGAGAGCACTAAATAAAACTTGTTTTTTAGACAAATAGTTGGGTAGATTTCCTAGTGATAGCTAGATCCTGGAAGTGAGAGCTTCTTTAGGGGTTGTCAATACACATGTTTTAGGTAATTAAACTTATAAAAAGAATAGGAAAGTACTTGCATCAATGAATCAAAAGATATTAAAATTAAATACAAGAGTGCTTGCTAAAAAGTATGATATAAATTATTAAATTAGTGATAAACTAATTAATACTAGTGATAAGGCATTGGGGTATGCTTTAAAAAATTAGAAAGGGGTCTGTGGACAAGCAGGAACACAAAAAATTGGGTTTGATTGGGTGTAGATAGGTGAAAAGAACTTGCTAGTTTTTTATGCCATAATGACTTTCGATAGTTAGGATGACTGTCGATAGTCAAGGTGACCATCAGTGGTCAATGTGACTATCAACAATTGAGAAGGCCATTGGTGGTTGAGTCAACCATTGATGGTTACTATGTGAAGATCTGGGTTGGTAATTTTAGTTGATTTATGAGATCTAAAAGATGGATTTTAAGAGAAATAAAGTAGATGAATACTAAAAAACAAGTACTTCTCTTACTAGAAGCCGATTGGGTAGATGGTTGATGTAGTTGGTCTATTAGTGGAATCTAGATTGATTATGATAGAATAATAGTACTTGAAGGCTTGGCAGAGAGGTGGTGACAAATTTACTCTTTGATATGATTGTTGAATGGATGGATTGTTGATGGTGATTGACTTGTAAGAAAGAAACTCCTAGATACATAATATCTTGATAATAATTGCATATTTGTAGATGTTTCCATATCCATTTCACCTTCTAGCTCCTCTTTTCTTATAGGTAAGGCAAGAGAGTTACAATAGCACATGAACTGGGCCTTCTAAAATTAACTTATCCATGTAATAGCTCACAATAGGATTTAGACAAGTTATAATTAGAAAAGCAAGGTTGGTAAGTTGCATGTTGATTATTAAGGATGTGGACCTTGACTGTTGATGGTCAAGGTGATCGTCGATGATCAAACCAACTATTAATGATCGAGGACCAAGGGGTATAAAGGGATAAAAGGTAAAGTTAAGCCATTTGAGTTAAATTAATTGTGGGTTAGCTCCGTTAAGGGTTGAAAGGATAAATGGTCCCAAGGGGGACCCAAGGGGGTCCATGAGGTATCATGACATTTAAAATCATGATGTATGGATTTTTGGTGTCTACACAAAGTAAGAATGATAGGGCTCATATTAGGAATGATAAGGAGGCATTTATTGATATGTTTCTTTGTTTCCTTCCTCATAGGGTTATCCAACAACATGGTGTCCATATGTAGAGAAAAATGGAGGACTATAAGGTTTCTATGGCTCATAGGATTGGTAGCCATTTTGATAGGACTATTGAGGAATAAAATGTGGTTCATAGCAAGGTTAATAAGGAGGTTCATGATAAGGGTGTTCACCATAGTTTTTAAAATCAACCTTATATGTTAGATGAGATACAAAACTAATAAAAATATTCAATGAGATATACCTGGGATACTTACAACTATAAGTTCTCATTTGGAGTCACCATTAGTGTTAACTTACTTGATTCCAAAAGCTAATTAGAAGAAAGACACACTAATAATATTTCCACTCTTTTGGACCTTGGTCCTACCAAGCATGTCCAAACTATTGTCACCAAATATTTCACCCTAGAAGAGGGTGTTCAAGCCTCTTTTATATTTGGGAAACATGGGAAAAATTTTAGATATATGGGTGTACCTATGGTGGAAGTGAGCCTTTAGATTTAAAGGGCTAGCTCCCTGAATGTATCTTTCAATGCTTATCACCTAAACTAGTACTTGATTGTGGGGAAAAGAGTTAGAAATTGCATGGATTGCATCTATTCTATGGGGGTGATACACCAAGATGTCTTCCACATGACCATCAAATTTCATCTGCTAAGAATCAAGGCACACAAACTAGCTTCTAAGTCTTATAAAGTTTCTAACATGAGTGTTTCAATATATAGGTGAGATGTATGAAGCAACACAAGGCAAATGAACCATAGGGAAGATTTCACATTCCAATGATAATCATATAATTAAAAAGAGCCTAAAACACTTTACTACACTCCATATGACCTATTAGAATAGGAAATTATACACAAACATGAAATGATAAGGGAAGAAAGGATAGTGAATTTTCACTTTGCATCACCATACATCACTTACACACTTAGAAAATTGTTCATAAACTCAAAAATAGACTTTAATTAATATTAAAAGGAAAAATAAAATGTCATTCTAGTAAGGACTCACCATACATGGTGTGTTATTAGCTTTAAAGAGCCAAAATAGTTTCTACTTATAGATTTATAGAGAGAAGAGGAAATAATGAAGACCAAGAGTCACTAAGACATGTGGCATGCTGAGAAAAAGAAGTTAAACATATAATATAATGAGTATGAAATATATCATACAAGGTTTGATAGTAAAAGTGGCCCTTCAAAGCATGAAACTTCATGAAATTTGGTGTACAACTCTCCTTGCTTGTTCAAGAAACTACCTTCATCATTTAGCTCTTTTGGAACGTCCCATAACTGACCAAGGACAAAAATGATGATTAAATTGAGGAAGGAAAAATTATAAAATACCCCCAAAAATTAAAGTTCAAACCTTACTCATCATTAATTAAATCTCTAGATTCCTCTTCAAAGTGTCCAAAAACATACGAACATTTCAAACTGCCTACTTGAGTTCTCAATTTTGTTCTATTGAATATGGAGTCTGTTTCAACCTTAAGGTAAAAATAAAGTTATTGAGGAATTTTTAACATGAAATATTTACCTTTTACAATGGTGGGATGAATTTTTGAGTTTATTAACCACTTCCCCCATTTGTGGCACATTTTTTGGGAAGTGGGTATGATTTAAAGGTGTTGAGAGAATTAGGGGATTATGTGGTTGAAAACTCCCTTATTTTTTGCCTTATTTCGTGGGGATATGGTTATCTCTATGGCTATCAAAAATTTTTCAAGGGATTTTTAAAATTATAAATAGGGGTGAGGGGTAACACATTATTCATTTCATTTTGCATCTCTTTTTGAGCTCTGTAATTTTTTATTTGGTCAGCGTGATTGGGTTTGAGGTGTGGCTTAACATCTCAAGAATTATGGTGTGAATTCAAGTTGGAGAAAGTTATCTCTATAAGAGGTTTTTTTTTTTTAGAGTTGTTTTGTACTTTTATTTATAATATTATAGAGAACCTCTTGGTGGATGTAGCCCACATTGGGTGAACCACATTATATTAGTGTTATGTCTATATTTACTTAGATCTGAATTTTATTCCATATGTGTTTACTACTATGATTTTGAGGAATAAATTATATGTTACATTTTATTTCATAATTAATCAATTATTCCTAACAAATAGTATCATAGCTATCTTTAGTGGTTTTTTTAAAGTGTTGAATCGTAGGGAAACATATTAGCTTGAGTGGGAGTTATGGTAGATAATGGCAGATCTAGAGTTGAAATATTCAATGGGTAGAATTTTAAATTGTGAAAGATGCAAATGGAGAATTACTTATTTTAGAAGGAACTTCATCTCCCTTTGATGGGGAAAATAGGCCAAACTTCAGGTATGAATCAAGTAGATTGGAATTTTCTCGATAGAAAAGCACTGAGATCCATATGGTTATGCCTTGCATCTTTGGTTTCCTTCAATATTTTAGAGGAGATGACCACATTTAGTTTGATGAAAAAATTAGGGGAGTTATATGAAAAAAACTTTACCTCTAATAAAATACTTTTGATGAAAAGTTATGTAATATGATAATGTCTGAAAATAGTTCAGTAGATGATCATTTGAATTGTTTTAATATGGTTAGGAGTATGATAACTTTTGTTAGTATTAAATTTGAAGCTGAAGTTAAGGTTTTATTGATTTTGTGTTCCTTACTAAATAATTGGGCTAGCTTGGCTATGGCTATGAGTAATGCCATCCTTGCTAATGGAAGTTTAAATTTTGAGGATGTTATAGGTGTGATTCTTAGCGAGGAAATGAAAAGAAAGATAACTAAGGAATCATCTTCAGGGAATGATTTGATGGTGAAGACTAGAGGGAGATAAAAAGATGGAAGTAAAAGAAACCATGGAAAGTCAAAGCATCAGGGAAGATCTAAATCTAGAGCCAAGATGGTGTGTTGGCACTATGGGAAAAGTGGACACACAAATAAGAATGTTGGGAACTTTGAGATAAAAATACCAAACATGAGGAGACCAAGGAGGTAAATATTATAATAGGTACTATTAGTCAGGATGCTTTAATTCTTTCCTTGGATAATGTTTTTGAATCTTGGGTATTAGATTCAGGGGCTTGTTTTCATGCCACCCCACATAAGCATCATTTTATTGATTATGTTCAAGGAGATTTTGGACATGTTTATCTTGGTGATGATGAACCATGAAGTATAGTAGGGAAATATTGTGTTCAAGTGAATATGCATAATGGGAAAACATGGCTACTAAAGGATGTCAAACATTATCCATAATTAAGGTAGAATTTAATATCAATGAGGCACTTGGATAGTGAGGGTTGTTTGGTGTTGTTTATAGTAGACTCTTGTAAATTTACCAAGTGTGCTCTTGTGGTTCCAAGAGGTAAGAAAATTGGCAATTTTTATTTAAATAGTAGTGTTGATCACTATAATTTAGTTACTACAGATAGAGATGCAACTTTTTGGCACTACAGGCTTGGTCATATGATCCAAAAGGGCATGAAGATCTTGAAAGATAAGTTTATTAGATTGGAACACATTTATCTAGACTTATATGATGATTGTGTGTATGGGAATTAGAAGCAAGTTAAGTTCTTGAGGGTTGGACCTATGAAGAAGGAGAATAATTTGGAGTTGGTTCACTTGGATATATGGGGTCTAGCTCACATATCTTCTTTTGGTGGTTCAAATTATTATGTTACATTTATTGATGATGCTACTAGGAAAGTTTCGGTTTATTAAATTAAGAATAAATATGATGTATTTGAAACATTAAAGAGATGGAAATATTTGTTTGAGAATGAAACATGTCTCAAGTTTAAATGACTTAGGTTGAATAATGGAGGTGAGTATTGTAGCAAATAATTTGATGATTATTGTTCATAGAATGGAATTCATAGGCAAAGGATGGTTCTAGGGACACCACATGAGAATGGAGTGTTAGAGAGGATGAACAAGACAATCATAGAATGTGTGAGGATCATGAGGTTACATGTAGAATAACCCCTAATGTTTTGAGCAAAAGTAGTTAGCACAATGGTATATCTGATTAACAGAGGACCTTCAGTGCCTTTGGATGGAGGCATACCTGAGGAAGCTAGGTCTAGTAAGAAAATTAATTATTATTTTCTTAGGGTCTTTAGATGTGAGGCATTTTTTATGTTGCCAAGAAATATAGGACCAAGTTAAAGGCTAAGTATGAGATATGCACCTTTATTGGATGTTGAAGAAGAACCTGGAACATGCGGATACCCCTTAAAGTTGTACCATTTGCATATATGACTCTAAAATGACCCCTAACTGAATCAAAATAACATAAGGACTAAAATATATCATGACCAAAGTTAAAAACATATGATATGACATAAAATATAACTATTAAACACCCTATGACATTATAATAAACACCTATATAACATTTTGACTATAGGGGATTGAACCATTTTGACCTGTGGTCAAAATGGTCAACAATAACCTTTCATATTATCTTTTTACATTTATCTATTTTATTTTTAGGGTTGGCCTATAGAATAATCATGGATAAGTAGAGTATATATAAGAGGTAGTGGTTATTCTTTGAGAATCATATTTATAAATTTTCTCTTATTACAATTTTTTGGAGGTTTCCACCTCAAAGTGGCTCTATCATATTTATCAAGTATTCTAATTTTTCTTCAATTATTATCATGGATATTCTTATTTTTTAATTAATTATATGATATATTATTCCATTAATGTTAATAATCTAAGTAATTTAATTACATATTATCTATATGGAATAAAATATTCTTTCTCTTATCCACATTTGAAGTGATGGTTTTTCTTTTAACTTTATGCAATAGACTAATTGCCTTTGAATCATCTTTGTATTCACTTGTACCAACTAGTGTAAAATTAAAACAACATAAATAATCATCAATATTCATTTGTATCTCATTTGTATCATCATTAGAACTAACATTAGAATCATCATCAATGTCCTTGATAGATAAGAAATTAAAATATTTTATATTGACTAATAAAGGTAATTCCTATACATATTCTTCATGGTCCACCTTTTGAGGTGAGAATTGTGGTTTTGAGCTATTTATAAATTATAAATCTTGATCATTTGTACTAGTTTCCTAAAACTCATATGTTTACATTTGTTCTATAGGAATGATATGTGGTGGTGGCACTATAGTATATTGAGGTACCCCCAACTGTGATGGAATCTCATTAGTCTACTCTATAATCATACAATATCTAAATGGTTTATTATCATTTGTGCATGTATATACATATCCATCATGTAGAAATTTGGCAAACCTTTTTTAATTAGAAGGTATGGCTTTGAAGGCATGTATCCATGGCCTTCCCAATAGTAAATTGTAGTGAAAATGATTAGGAATTAATTAGAATTGACTACATAGAGTTTTAGACTCCATTGTAATATTCAAAATGATGGAACCCAAAGTTTTTCAAGGAACATCATCAAATCCTTTGATAGTATTATATGTATTTTGAAGGGTAGACATGTTAATGTCATTTTTCACTAATAATGTATGATTGAAAATATTCAACCCTAAACCATTATCAATTAGAAACTTTTTTACTATTTTACTTTAATTTAAAATTGTATGAACAAATGTAAACTATAAAAAATAGTTGATATTGAAGGCATGTCCTATTTTCCAAAATAGATAAAATCCACAATATCTTTCAAAGTGTTTACAATAGAATCAAAGTAAGAAGGATATGTGTCACAAGGCATATGTGTCTGTTTCAATTCTTGGTATAGAGTATCCTTGAAAATAGTACCTTTTTAAAGTAATTCTATCATTAAATCTTAGCTGGTCTATTCCTAAACTCATCATCAATAATGTATATTATAAATTTATTAGCTGGTCTTGTTGGATTTGGTTGGGGATGAGGAGGAATTGCTTGAATTTGTTCATCTTGCCTTAGTAAATGAGGCACCTAACATTTTTTAGTAACAATAACTCAAAATATAGGGTCTACTATAAGACTATGAAAAATAGTAAATGCAGGATATGAGCTAAGATATTTATGAGATCTAAGGGTAGGAGGATCAAAAAGAGCCTCCCAAGCCCTATGACATATGGTAGTAACAAGTGGTAACTCAAAAGAATACATGAAATAATAATTACCATAAAACTACTCATGAATAAACTCTTGAATGATATAGATTTCATATTTCCTTTAAATTATGTATCCATGAGCTTACATATGTGGAAAATATTTGATAAGTTATAGGAAAGGAACATGTAAATAACACCAATAAAATTTGAATCACAAAATATTAAATGGATTTAGTCATTATGATCATGATGAATATGGAAATCATAAAATCAATAAACTAAAACCCTAAAGGAAGCTTTGAAAATATAAGGAAACCCTAATGGTAAGTTAGGGTTTTTTAAAATGTTCAACAATAAACAAGTTCACCAATATGTTTTATCACATTTTGGAAAATAGAAACTAATTAAATAAATGAGATAAATGGTTGTGTAAAATCCAAATGCTATATATGTTAATCTAATAACACAAACTAATTTGGAACTTACTTTAATTGTAAATATTCTAAAATGGGAAATGACAAAGGAGAACAAATTAGCTAAATATTTGATAATGCACGACTAAGATATAAATTGTGAAATTGATAGGGAGGCTATATGATGATGTTGTGAATTAAAATTAGTTTTTTACTTTCACTTTAGACAAGTTCATGATAATAAAATAGGGTCATGGTGTGTTGGTCTCATTAAGGTACATTTCATTCTATAGGGATCTATGCTCTATGATTGATATGATAGGTTCACCTTTCTTATGTGTTCTATCTGACTGTACAAGATCTCTCAATTTATGATGAAAACCACTATGTGTCATCTTATTTAATTGTAACCCTCACTCAATAGACCACAAGTGATAAACAAAATAAAATATATGAATTGGTTAGTGACTAAAGTTATGCTACACCTTAGTATACCCTCTTTTGATCACTAGCTACATACCAATACTTTGAAGAGGGATAAAACTCAGTGTAATTCTCACATGATATAATAATGTCTGTGAAATAATAGTGTAATAATAGATTCTTATGTAATTATATTATGGTTAAGTGATTCAACCATGACTTATGACCTTGGAGGTGTATTAAGACTTTAGCTCATGGCTACAAGGGCTATATGTATTCAGAATTGGGAAAATAGGGAATTTTCTCTCAATGTACAATTATAATTCTGATGCTTTTCAATGTATAATAATTTTGTCTAAAAAATTACTTGAAATTGTGGATTTATAGTGATGAATTAGTAATTCCTTTAGATAATACTTAAGAAACATACAAGATACCCATTACATGAGTTTTAAATTGAGGTATTGGTTGTTATTTGGTGGGAGGATGTGGTCAACATAATTGGACAAGACTAGGGAGTGAGATAGTCCAAATGGCACACTATTGTTTGAGGAGTAAAGAGATTTGAGTTGGGAGTATGGATCTATTAGGGGATAAGCTTGAGTTGTTTTCAATGAGGAAAAATGAATTTTGAGATCATTAATTTCTTGTAGAAATGGGTCATCCACATATAAAATGAAGTAAGGATGATAAAAAGATCATTGAATGAGGCATGGGCTAAGTGTGCTCTAAAAAATGATCTTTAATTAAATTAAATAAAGTATGGTTATGACTTTGAGCTAATTATCTTTTTAAATTATTAGGATTTATAATAATGAGTTTCTTAAATTTACTTTTGAAAATAAATAATTGAGTAAATTTAATGTTTTGAAATACCAAATAAAGTATTATTTTATCATGGGTGGGGGACCATTGAATTTTATATATCACTTAGTTATTCACTAAACACTATTATCATGTAGCCAGATTAACACAAAAATTGGCTTCCAGGTAATTGGATAATTATATGCTACCCTTCAATTGAAAGCTAAACATATACTCCATTTTTAGTATGGTTGTTAAGTGAAGTTTATAATAAAATAAGGTTAACCAAATCATTATTTCACCCAAATATGAGACATAATTTTAAATAATTATTGAATTTATATCCATTTTCCATGTTCAACTAAAACCTGAAAATCCTTATTATCACAATAAAACTTTTAGATGTCTTTTCACTATAACAAAACTTAATTTGGAATATTAAAAACCCCAAAATATAACTTTCATGAGGTTATCAATGATTTAAGAAACCATCTAATGGTGATAATATTTATTGATGTATTTATTTTACTAGTGTAAATACATTTCAATAAAAAACTTACTCTTTCATTTGTCTTCAACAAACATCAAATCTTATCTATACACTAAGTTAAAATGACATCTTTGTATTACTAAAGTTTCAAGAACTAAATTAATACTCACACATTTTTTATTATTTCACAATATCATGATATAAATATCACATTATGTACACATGTATTGAAATTAACCAATTAAGTGATCATTACTTTATAAAAATTCACATAACCCAAATGGAAACTTCTATGTTTGTTTCTCACATTAAGGTTAATAAAAAAAAATTCATTATATGTCTATGCCAAATTAGTTCAATGGTTTAATACATCCCTATAAATTATTATGAGTCTTAATGCCATTTGTTTAAAGGATCTCCAAATCATATTGTAATTCTAGAATGTACCCAAGTTTTAACACCAATTATTCAAACTTAATTCTTCACCAAATTATTTTTTTGAATAAAGAATATGAAAGATAAAACTTACATTAATATAAAGCAAATTTTATTATATTTAAAATATCCATTTTAGTACACTCTATGATAAGGTTAAAATTGATGCCCAAATGGTCATCACACTAATCTATTTATGGTCTACAGTGAAAGTCATTTTTCTATAAAATTTAACACTAGAATTTTATGTAGGTGATTAAAACAAATTTTAGAACAAAAAGAGTCATTTAAACATGGATAACATTGATCAAATTTTAAGCATTTGATATTTCAAACCCAAAGTCATAAATGTTATAAATGAAAGCCAATCGACCATATCACAACAAGAAATAATGATATTGACTTTGGAATAAAGTTCAAAAATAATCTTTGCATGTAGTTCTATGTAAAATCACAGCTCATTTGTGCTCTATATACCTCAAAAATTTGGAAAGAACATTCAATCAACTAAAACTTAATACTACATGTTGATTTCAAAACACAAAAGCTTATCCATGGTGAGAATGAAAATTTCATGCAACCCAAAACCATAAAATATTATTAGAGTTAAAATAAACTAAACTATATAATACTTTAAAATCACAATAACAAACTTATCATTCATGCAACTCAAAATAATAAATTTGAGTGAACCCAATAAAACATTTCTTTCCACTACCATTTATTCATTATTTTGGTTTTCGAAGTAAATGAAATTTCTCATACCTTGATAGTTAAATTATATACATGTGAAATTTATGCATATGTGTTGAATCCCATAGATTATGACTATTTTTGGGAAAACAAATATAATTTACCCATGCAAATAGCTTTCAAAATGATATAAATGAAAATTATCTAAAGATTTAAATCTAAAAATCAATTGAAACACTAAGAACAAGGTGTATTAACTTGGAGAGGTTAATCATTTAATTCAATAAAATTCTATGTTTTTTCTTGAAATAGTGCCATAGTCACTTAAATTAACATTTAATTCTAAAACAATACACTTGTAATCACTACTTATACACATAGACTATAATCAATTCTACAATTTTTAACTGATTTTATTTTAATTCTATATGGATGATCCTTATATTTAAGCAATTTTGATACTTTGTATTCATATTCCTTATTACAAGTAGCCTAAACTCACTATTATATTGATTCACGATTGTATTTTAGATTTATTATCTCTTCAGATGAGGCTAATAATTTAGGACAATCTCATTCACTGGTAGTGTTTGATGCCACTAATTTCATCCTCATACCAAACAATGACTAATTTCTCAAATCAAAATTCACCTAACAAATTATCATGTATGTTTCATAAGTACCATTTGAGGAAATTTTAAAGAGGACATTACGTAAGCACATTTTCCATTTATTTGCACTAGTTGGTAAAATAATTCCATATTACAAACACTATAAGTATTCTAACTCAACATTATGAGGAAAACACCTATTCTTTCCAATTCTAATTTTACATAGCCCAAGTATCCCTTAGCTAAGTCTAAATACACCTCTAACGACATAAATTATTGTTCAAACACATAATTACATTCATATTGCACAAGCATATAAAATTACACCATAATTTAAAACACATCACTATAACATGGGAGAGCTACAATCATTTTGATCCCTCTTCAGACTATAGGTAAGTAGGTAGTGATCAACTTAAGGGTTGTTGATTTCAAGCACACATTCATCCCCTAACCCTGTTTTCTCCTTTATTGCATTAATTTTTCCTTGTCTATTGAACTAAGGTTCCAAGTGAAGAAGAAGGTACATAATGGATCTAAAAATTTATTGAGTGAATTCAATCACACATAGAGGACCCATAGGTGAAGGCGTATTGATATAAATTCACATAGATTTAAAAATTCCTACCATATTTAGGTGTACCCTATAGATGATAGTGCAGGTTGACCTTGTCTTAAGTTCAAATAGAGACATGTTCCTAATTCACATTGACCTCATATAGTCCTAAAATTAATCATACAATATCTATTTTAGTTATTAGATATGAATGCCAACTATTTTTTGATCTTTAGTACTTTACATTTTTATTATATTTTTATAATTATCAAGTTCAAAATTAGTCTTGTGTGATTTATTGCATATACTATACATTCTAATTTTACTCAATAGTTTATCATAATTAGGATTAACACTTGTTTATTTCACTAATTTTGATAAAACATATTAGTGAAGCCATCTATTGATTTAATAATACAAACCCTAATCATCCATATTGCTAAGGTTTATCTCCTTTTATTACTTCCATTTTTTATATTTGGGTTTTCATATTTGGTATATTCTTTGTGAATAACAATATTCCAAGTTTTTATTTCATATCTTATGTAATATAAGAAATTTATTTGTACATATAAAATATGAAGTAATAGATTAAGTGGTACTCAAGCTAAGCATACTCAGATTTATTTTCATAAGTCACATAAGATGGATAAGAAAAAGGGCATATCATAACCTTTAGATAATAATGAACAAACTAAATATATAGAAGTGCATGACAATACTTTAGAGCATTAATAGTATAATCAAGACAACATTAAATCTCAAAGTGAGCATCAAGATGTAATTCTACTTATAAGTGATGAACAACTAGAGCTTAATAAATTAAAAATTATTAATAACTTTCAAAAAAATCAATAAAAAATATTAGGATTATCATGTGGTTTATCAAACTCTTTTGGAAATTAAAATTGAAAGCATGGATCACTCATTGGATACATTTACCACTATGAGTTACATACATTTATCTAAGCCAATAAATACAAACTTCATACCACCATCTATTATGGGGGCAACCCAAGGGTTTTAACATATCAATATGCCAATATCTACTCAGTCACTTTTTACATGGCACACATTATACTAATGTTGTACAATCCCTTATATATGAGGTTTTAGATTTGTATACTAAGGTTTTACATTTGGAACAAGGTGATTCAAAACTTAATCAAGCACTTTATTCAAAGACTCTATTGCATACTCCATTGGGTCAGCATATTTTTGCATATCCTTTACCTAATAGTTTTTTAGAACCTAGGCTTACATTGTATGATAGAAAAGGTGACACCAAAAAAAATTTGAGATCGTTTCACATAGCATGTTTGGATTATACGTCTAATTATAGGTTGTTTACCAAGTTATTTGTTATAATATTATAAGTGTATGCTCTAAGATCATTTTATGATTTACCACATCTACCATTGCATGTGTTCAATCCTTTAGTAGCTTTTTTCCTTGGACATTTCTCAATTAAAATGAGTGAATATATATCATATGCTCATATTACTTCGATCAAACAAGAATATGATGAGCCTTTCATAAAATATGTATTACCATATAATATCATGTTATCCAAGATGATGAATTCTATAGAAGACAAGGAATTGAAATACATATTCAAACAGAATTTTCTTCCACCTCTACATGAATTTATTATGTTCAATAAGTTTTTATCATTCATGGATTTATGTCACATAGTTAAGGAAAGAGAAGTTAAGTTTTTGTTAATGAATAATCTCAATTATGTAATCAACCTAGTTTCTACTTATCATTCAAAAAAATTACTAAGCCACCATACAAGGTGAGGCTAATTAAAAATAAAAGTGATCATAATACAATAATGTTCATGCAATTTTATAACCTAATATGCATAGTGTATTATCATCTCCTCCAAGGTGATAGTTTTCCAACTTTCTAGAAGCTCCCCACAAGGTGTTACAAAATTTATTGAAGTGTAACCTCATATCATTCCCTCCCATTAAATAGGATGATGTTATTAAATCTCTTTAAAAAGGAATTGATCAAAATGCTTTTTGTGATTTTCATAGAGCATCATGGCATACTACCAACAAATGAGTTAGTTAGAAACAAAAGATACTTTATTTTATAGATGTGAACATCATTGATGTGAGTACATATACCATTCATACAAAGTAAAAACCAAGTGAGAATAGAATAATGAATATATTTAATGATATTTTTTAGAAGCATATTGGTCAAAAAATAAAAGATAAATCAAAGGTGCATTACACATACAAGATAGACCCTCCACTAGATTATTATCAACCTCATACAGAGGTACAACATCCTTTGAATGGAATTATTGGTACATATCATGTTTTAGTTCCATCTAGATGACTCATCACATTCTTAGAGTATGATCTAGTTGACAATTATTTTTATTTACACTCTTTGTTCATTTGATCTTACATTAATCATTAACCTATATAGAGTGTCATTGTTGATAATGGTTCAAGTTTGAATATGTGCATTATCACACTTATCTCTCATATTATATACATAGATAAGGATATACGTCCTAAAAAATAGTAATGAATGGATTCAATGGTCATATTAACACTATAGGTTGGTAAAGCATATGTGGCTACCAAGATTACATTAGTACCCAGTGTAAGATTATTTGATATTTTATTAGGATGTCTTTGGATTTAACAACTTCATGAAGTACCTTATACATTACGTATATGTTTAAAATATATATTTTATAATGAGGATATCATAATTCATTGTATTCCATATGAATACCCCACCCAACCAAAGTTTTAGTTCCTACATAATAGATATCAGTTTAGCAAACTTTAAAGATTCATCATATTCAAAGCATTCAAAAGAAGGTGGTCAAGGCTAATCATAATCAAAGCATTTATAAGAAGGTGGTAAACTTTATAATGATACTTTTTATTTAAAATCCATAATAATTTATTTGTTACATATTTTATAAATCTATTCTCTACTCCAACACGTTCAATATTTGTATTATAATGCATTGAGAGTGTCCCAAAATAAACATCAACACATGGTTATTATATTGTATGATGAGTTCCAAATATTCATAGAGTTCATAATTTAAAAAAACATATGTAGTATGATATATATTATCATTATGACAATGACACTTATCCTAAAAATCGAGATCATTTTTTTATATTTTGAGTTGAGACCAGTTAATTCATAGTGGCATGATACTTTATATTTGTTATAGATCACCCATTATCCATTAGATAAATGACTTATTGATTGTGAGGATATTATGGGAGTGATTCGACAATATTTTCCTTTCTAGTTTTATATATTAAAAAATATAAAAAATAAAATATACCAAAAAAATATAGAAATTATGACCTATGCATGATATGTGTAGTTCATTTACATTAGTTGATTTATGTTTCAATATATGTACTAATTATATATATCTAGTATTATATAAAATATGCTTCAAAAGTGTCTTTGAACTAGTTTTGGAACATGTAGGTTGTCACTTTCAGATGTAGTTGTAGGTGGTGATATTATTTCAAAACCCAAAAGAATTACACAAAAAAAATTGAACTAACCAAATTGTAACATATTGCACTTGTATCCCATTCCAATGGACTTGTCCTAGTGAAAACATGTTCTAATTTATTATATTCAAATAGTCACAAGATTTATACAACATCTATGAATCATATAAATTTTACTATGAGCATCTTTCACTCATGTTCTATCACTTTATGACTATTCCTTTTGTTCATACTACAATATGGTACATTGTGTGCATTTTTCCATATTTTCTCACATAATTTCACATTTATATCTTAATGGATACCTAAGTTTTTAAATATACTAATGTTTCAAATTAATTATGTAGATCAACTTCACTTATGCATTCATATTTATCATGTTTTCTTCTTTCCTTCATGATTTATGTGTAGTTATTTCTTTGAATTGTGAAAATTTGTATAGATCGAAGATTTATTATGTGTGTGTGTTTTTTTTTTATGTAAGTCACATTTGAACATGTCCCATTGGCCTTCTTGCTTATTTTTCATGATTTTTTTTTGCTTCTTGTGTATACATCATGGCCATGATTCTTATTTTCTATTATTATTTAGTTTTGATGGCATGATGTATATCATCTATCTCCCAAGTTTTTTAATGCCATAATCATTATCATGAAACTCTCACCAAGTAATTATATACCAATTTCACATATTTAGCATTGATCATTTATTCACTACATCCTTAATTTCTAACATATATATAGACATGATACTATGTATTCTTGATTCTACATGTATCATACATTGTTACTTTACTTAATTTATAAACATGATGCTATGATCTCCAATGTTATCATTATTACTCAAAATTTCATTTTTTTAATATAACATCATTTACATAATTATTTATTTTGAGCTAAGTTATTGTGTAGGATTCATAAATGACCTCAAAAGAGGGGGAATACATAGTGGATTATCTTTAAAATTAGATGAAAGAGTTCATTGCATAGGTATAAAACAACAATACTTGCTTAGTTAATCATAGTCCATACTCATTTTATACCTAAAAAGCATATGTATATATAACCATGCCATTTGGACAACACCATAGGTCATAACTATATATAATAACACACTCTCATCCTAATAATAAAAATACTATTTTTCAAAATTTTCAAAATTGTATTTAGTCTAAAGAACAATTTTTAGACTTTCTTAAAAATAGTTTTCAAATTTATACATAGGTTAATCATAGATTTTGTTGAAATTGGATACATCATGTGTGATGTGTGTTCCATAATGTTACATTTATTTACTCATAAGTTCATTTAACTTTACTTAGTTACCAACATCAATATATGTATATATCAAATTGGGGGCATGTGTGGAGCACATGATCACTTTTTTACTTAGTTATTAAACCAAACTCAACATAAAGAATGAAAATTAAAATCACTCTCTATATTTTATGCACTAGACTCTGATCTTGTTATTTTCCTCTAGTTTTTCAATAGAAATGAATCTTATTCCAACTGTAGTGGTTGATTTAGATTTTTACACTAGTTTTGCACCAAAATGATCTATTGGAATTTAGACATGGATACCAAGCTAATTCACTTGCTTGAGTTTATGATGACATATTAAAAACACATCTTGATTTATTGATCACATTATCCTAAAAATGAAGATTGGGGAATGCACACTATAATCTAAGTGTTTCAATGAAAATAAATCTCAAAAGGTTCTACGCTCTCTAGTCACTAGTTTTCACTAGAAAACACAATGGTTCATGTACATGAAAAGGTGAAATCATTCCTTAATATTTGATCTATAAGTTTCATGTCTTTACTTTTAGATTGAAACCATAAGTAGGGACTGATTTATACACGTTTCAATTTAATCTTGAATGAAACACAGTTCAACATGTGATCTACATCCAAGCCTACTCAACACATTTAAGTAGGTATAACTCTCTTTATTTTAATATAGTGCATTCACTTTGTTTTATTATTAGAATGAAATGGGGGTAAATTTGATCACCAAAATTAAAATTTAATGCTAAAATAATGTAGTTGTGATGAATCCTTATAAACACTTATCTTATGCTTAATTTCATGATTCTAAACCACTTTTCTTCTACTTATATATGGATGATCTTTATGATACTTGATATTCCTAGTCCTCATTCCAAGAAACCTAAAATTACTATTATATTGATTCACACTTATATTTTATTTATATATTCTCCTTAGACAAGATCACTCCTTCGAGACAATCCTACTCATCATTAGTGTCTGAAGCCACTAGTTTCATCTTCCTGCCAAATAATGGCTACTTGATAAAATTTAAATTCACATAACAAGTCATTATGCATGTTTTGAAAGTGTCATTTAAGTAAATTTTTAAAAAACCACTATATATGAACATTTTCCATTCATTTATTCACTAGTTGGTACTAATCTTCGATATTGTAAACATAAAAATTATTCTAACTACACATTGAGAGAAAATCACCTATTCTTCCCAATTCTGAGTCTACATAGCCCAAATAACCTTACACGAAGTATAAATACACCTCCGATGTCAAAAGTCATTATTAAATCATATAATTACACTAGGATTTCACAAACATATAACATTACATTGGTATTTCACACACACCATCGTAGTATGGGAGAACTACATGGATTTTGATTCCTCTTTAGATTATTATATGTAAGCAACATGTAATATTGGGGGTATTGAGATTAGGAAAAACTTAAACCTATAAAATATTTTTACCATTTATTGCATTTGTTTATCCTTATTCATTAAGATAGGTTTATAAGTGAATAACAAGGTACAATGGCTCCTATAGTCAATTAAACAAATTTGATCACACACACAAGACCCATAGGTGAAGATGTATTAATATAGATTCACATAGAGGGAAAAAATCCTACTAGACACTAGTGCACTATACAAATGATAGTGTAGGTCAGCCTTGTCTTAATATTACAGTATTTTTCCAAATTCAAATAGAGGCATGTTCCTTCTTCACAATGACCTCACATAGTCATACATTTAATCACACAATATTTGTTTTAGTCACCAGATCTGAGTACCAGCTAAGTTTTTTGTCTTTGTTAATTTTCTCTTTTAAAATATTTATATATTTAGTAGGTTATAAATTAGTTTTGTTTGATTTATTGCATACACTATACATTATGATTTTACTCAGTATATTTCCTTCTTAGGAATAACACTTGTTTAATTCACTAGTTTTGATTAAAGAAAGTGGAGAGCACCAAGTTAATAGAATATCATATTTTTAAGATGCCAAC
This sequence comes from Torreya grandis, assembly GCA_037957365.1. Lineage (NCBI taxonomy): Eukaryota > Viridiplantae > Streptophyta > Pinopsida > Cupressales > Taxaceae > Torreya > Torreya grandis. Next base: position 3,402,551 of record JARHVA010000087.1, on the reverse strand, counting down.
TTAACTTGGTTGCCTCAAAATAAGGTGTTAATTATTAATTTAATAATTACGTTGAAAATTTTCAAACAAAATAAACATCACCTAGAATTATCACCAAACTTTCATCATTATCCAAGCTCTCATAAAATGACCACATTTAAAAATATTGATAGTGCTAGAAAGGTGATATTGAATAATGTTAGGGTATTCAACATAGACATAATTTAAAAATATAAAACCATTCTTAAACCATGAACTATAATTATGGCCTCCTAAACACTTACAATCTTGGGTTGGCACTATTTGAGCCTAGTGAGTGAGGTAATCAGTAGTGGTAATGACATAACATGATCTAGTATGCCTCCCTACTAGATAAATAGGGCCAACAAAATCAAGATCCCACTTCTCAAAGGGTTCATGTGTTAGGATCAAATGAAAGGTCATATCATCTCTTTTGTTTAACTTACCCATGATCTATAATATATCACATTGGCATGTGTAAGATTTAGCATCCTTAAACACAGTAGGCCACCATAAGCCAACTAAAATAACCTTTTGCATTGTATCATCACTGACATAATGTCCTCCAAAGATACCTTCATGAACCTCTTGAAGAACCTCAGTGTGTTCATGTTACATGATGGAATAATGTAACACTTCATCCCACCCAAGATTATAAAGGTCACCCTTATGAGCTGTAAGGGAGCTTCATAAATAGTCAGTTGATATTTTTCTTGAGTGTTGATGTGGGTTGGTGCTAAACCTATATTTAGAAATATTGTGATATATTCCAAAAATTCATGTATGCACATGGCTTGGAAAATTTACATGTTAGGTAAGTCATATTCAATGGTACACACAAGCTCACCATATTTAATATATGATAAATGATTAGTGCCACAATTAACTTTACTAGGTTTCAATATCACTGAGAACTAAAACTCTTAGAAAAGTATAATCCACCAAAAAATGGATCCATGTAATACCAGCTTATTTACTAGGTACCTCTGTGATTCATGGTTTATAAATAAAATTAATAAGGTGGCCATCAAATGTTGACAAAAAATTTTAAGCATGTAAACCATGGGAAAATCTTCACATTTTGTAGTCAAGTAGTTTCATTCAACTGGATTGAGATTCCTACTAACAAAATAGATAGGATGATAAAGGTTTTCCTCACTAGGTTGAGAAATGATAACACTTATTTCCATGTATGGAACATCAAAATGCACATTAAAGAGCTTCATCCAATCTAGAAACTAGAGAATATGGGAAATAATGAGCTTGTCCTTAAGTGCGAAGAACACCTATTAATGAGCATCGGTCAAAACAAACTGACCATTCTATAACAAAAATTCCTCCAATGATGCAATGATCTTAGCATAAACTTGAATGAACTTCTTATAGTATCCCATATGACCTAAGAAGGTACGAACCTCTCATTGGGTGATTAGTTCTATAAAATGAATAATAACTATAATATTTCCTATATCTACTAAGAGTCCATCATGACATATGACCTAGTAAAATGCTAAATGGGGTAGCTAAAACACATTTATTTAGATTCAAATAAATCTAAGAGTTTTTACAACACTCAAGTGTAAGGAAGATATTAGAATAATGGTCCCACACTAAACTATATAAATTCAAATCATCCAAGTAGATTTGAAGGAATTTATGAATTAAATCCTTGAAAACTTCGACTACAATCTATGAAAACATAGCATGAGCATTATTCAACTCGAAGGGCATTACATTATAAGTGAATGAACCCAACTCAGTTTCAAAGGTGGTATTTATTTTATCCTCTTTCATGATATGGACTTGATGATATATTGAAAATTCATTAGTTAAAGTATAAATCTCACACCCAATAATACTCTCTAAGATCTCATCAGTGAAGGGCATTATAAAGGGGTTAGTTATGAAAGCAATATTGAGTACTTTATAGTCCACACAGACATGAATGTGACCATACTTATTGATACTAATGACCATGGGGATAACCCATTAAGACTTGTCCATAAGATTTATGACTCCTTCATGCAACATGTTATCAATATCCTCCTTAACCTAAGCATGCAAGTTGGGATTCATATGATAGGGCTTCTTCTTGATAGGTTGAGAACCCTCTACCAACTTGATGTGCATCTTACCTAAGGAAGAATTCACTCCTTTAATCTTAGTTTAATTCCATATAAAAATGTCTTGATACTCCTTTGATAGTTTAAAAACCTTAGAGATATTTGTATTAGACTAGTAGTTTCCCACAATATCCATATTGGGCACTTTTTTTGTGCCAATATTATGTTCGATCATTTGAAGTATCTCTAAATAAATATGTTATTCATTTTATATGGTGTATCAGACATTACACATGTCAAACTTAGTATGTAAGTCTAAGTGATCAATAGATAGCTTAAGCATATCAGAATTAACACCTTCATCAACTTGGAACATGACCTTTTGTTTGATTTTATAGATTTGTTCTCTTAATGCATGGTCTACTTCAAGTTTAGCTGGTGGAGATGATGATTCCATATCAAGTTCCTATAAAATGTTCAAAATATCCTCCCATGTGCCATGTATATGTCTGATATGATCTTCAACCTACACTGGATCATTAATAATAGTCTGATGCATGGCTTATAAGGTGAGGTGTAAATCCATCTGAGGAGATAAGTAATAAATTTTTTTAATCATATTACTCTGAAGGAAATGCCAAAAATCTATTTCCATGTGTATCTCTTCATTTACATACCATGTTGTAGCCCAAATGCATAAAGTGCCATAGAATGCATTAACCCATATATTCTTAGGAAATAGATTCATCCACCTTCCACATGTTTTTGTAGGATTATAGATGATCTTATAGAGTGCTAATCCCATCATAACTTATTGTGTTATGAATGTAGTTATCATGATGAAAATGATGGTGTAGAGTAGAATGAATTTGGTCCCAAGTAAGCAAGTTATGAATGTGAGTTCTCCATCATTGAATAGTCATGCCATAAAATATATGGATAATTAAACATAATCAATCATCTTTAAACAAATATAATTACTCTAACTACTACACAAACTCTCAGACTTACATCTAACCATAAAATCTATGAGCTTCATCTAACCACATGGGTGACTATGATGTTTATGGTGCTTTCATAGAGCATCTTCTTGACCATATACAACACCACAAATCCTTCTAATAATATCATACTCACCATGATCCCAATAGTCACAATCATTTTTTTTAATTTTAGATATAGAATATGCATCTACCCAACACAATATTTCATCCATACTAGGATTAATGCATTTAGTACCTTGAGATGTGATATTGTAGATATGGTTAATGTCTTCATTAGCATTAACTAGTTCAATATAAAAATGTCCTTGAGCATGGTCTAAGGGTATTATAACATGATACTCATCATTCTCAAAGCTGATGTAACACTTTTTTAAGCTTAACTCAGTAATTTTTCCATAACACCAAGGGTGACCCAAGAGAGCTAGAAAGTCATTAGATTAGGCCAACTCAATCACTTCAAAGTTAGATTTTAAGTGACACATAAGATATACATGGTGAAATATTTATGGAATTTAGTAGGTAGGGCATGAGTCTTATTGGCCATAAACAACACATAAGGAGAAGGTTGCAAAGCAGGGCTTTCCATATTCCTCCAAGCATCCTTAATGAGGACATTAAACTTGGTGATGGTATTGATTAGGATATCTTAAATGACCCATACATAAATATTAGTTTTTACCAACATCTCTTTATCTCATCCATAATAGGCTAGGTATGAGTCTCTTGTTTCCATGCATGGTTTAACTGAGAATCCTCAGTAGGCTTAAGTGTAAGATGCCTGAGCAAATTTCACAAAAGAGGCACAATGTCTTCATCAAGGAGGCACTTGCATAACTCATGGAACTCGTCACATTTTGAGTCATGAAGATATATAGATTTATACATGTCAACACATGTAATAGTGTCTCGATCCTTGATAAATTGGATCTCTCCTTGTAGATCCCTCACCAAATTCATGGTGTCATGTAAAACTTCATTTGACCACCAAAATGTTTAATATAACCATAATCCTTGGATCTTTTCATGATTTCCCCAAGTCTTTTGATATCATATTATTCCTATATTCTTGAGTTATCTATGTACCATGCTTCTTTACTCCTTAATATGTGCTTCTTCCATGCCATGAATTCCTACACCATGGTCTTTTATGCCATAGTCTTCCACATAGTGCCTCTCCATGCCACTTATTACCAAAAATTACTTAGACAAAATAAACTTCAAAATTAGGGGCCCAACATCAACCCACACTAAGCTAATAGTCTATCCCAAACTATGCATTATTCTCAGGTCCCTCCAAAAATTTAGGTCTCATCTATTCAATTTGATTCTTCACACCTTCCCAATGGTTTAAGGCATTCTAGAGCTAGGACATGATTTCTTCCACTACCTAATTATGTTTAGTTTTCTCCTCAAGATTCTCAAGACAATCACTTGCTTGAATTACCAAACACTCAAGGGATGTAGAAGCATCCTTGTGAATGTATTTGAGTGAGGTGAATTCTATTAAGACCTATCCTTAGAGTGACATGAAACTTGCATTAATATCCTAGAGGTGAGTGCTTACTTTATTTTCCATAACCTCCACATCTTTAAATGCTTTAGCACACTCAATTTAGTATTTTATTACTAAAGTGTTATCATCCAATTGTTGGTGTTGAATCTCATGTTTGAATCCTTACTTCCAAAATTTTTTTGGGATATGTTAGTTTAAAAAAAACCCCTTCCAAGATGGGAATCGTATCACAAACGCTATTCAAAAATCTCTTGAAAACCTCCATAGCTTTAGTATTTTTTTTGTTACGCATGTTTAGGTCAGTTTGGTCCTTGTATTTATTTAGAAAAAGTTATACTAGGGTTTCCAATTTTTCAATTACTTCTCCAGTAAGGGATACTCCATTTATAAGAGCCATATATTGGTTCAAAATTTCCTTGTAGAGGGTTAGGATCTTTACCCAAGTTTTTGTTTCCTTTTCCAATTGGTACTTAAGCTTGGCCAACTCCTCTTCAAGTTTTATTTTTATGGCACACTCATTGTGATATAGAGTAACCATTTTTGAATGCTTCTTATAGAGTTGCCTTACATCAGATTTAGCCAAGGCATTCTACCTAGTCACCTCATATACAAATTTTAAGAGTGTTGCACTTTCCTATGTAGTAGTTTACATCTAGGAATATACCCAAAGTGTGTCTAGAATTTATATCTCTCCTAGTGCTAGAATCGAGCTTTCTGATGGCAACTCAAAATTGCATTCTTCATTATATATATCATTATAAAATGATATTTCTCATCGCGTCTTCTCAATCAATTCCTCTAGTGTAAATTATCCCACATAAACAAATGCATATCTAAATCTCCATTCTGGTATTGAGTGCATAAGGTCATGGTTGTATTGGAAATTTCAATTCAATAAATTTTAGTTTTATGGTTGCCTACTTATTTATTCCTAAGCATGTCATTGATGTAATTTCACCAAATGTGCCTCTTGGCTACTACTATTAGTATGATTCATAATGTTCCAGTGGCTTACCTTTATATTTAGGTTAATTATCATGTTCTTAGCCTATACTTTATTAAACTTATTTAGGTTAATATAGATGTATTGGTGATTATCTAGAGCTATGTTAGGTTCATGGTCTTTAGTAGCACTAGTGGGTACATCAACTATTAACTCATCCATGTATGCATTGAATGCAAAACACATATACCTTTGTACATGTATTACTTTATCCTCTAGGTCCATGACATTCGAGATGAATAACTATTTATTAGTTATTTTCTACTGAACTATTTTCCTAACAAACATCATCAATTTTCTCTAATTCTGGTGTTTCATACACTTCTATGGATTACTTAGTTTCATTCTAAATAAGATTTCCTTTTCCATTATTTAGCCTCAACTATTTTTATCTCAAACACCTAAAGTCCTAGGCTAATTATTTTCATGCCTTATGTATTGGTCATGATCGGCTCACCTTCCCCATCTTTTTATGAGCCATTATGGGTGCATCTTATTTATCCCTATTACCATCATGCATGCTAACTCTTATATATCTTTTCCTTGGCTCATTGGGTACACTAATTTGTATTGTTATCAACATATCTTGCACCCTAAAATAGGGTGTTTAGGCCTCTTCCATATTTTTTCAACATGGGAACACTCTCAGGTATGTGGGTGTACCTATGGTGGAAGTGAGCCTCTAGATTTAAGGGCTAGCTCCCTAAATGTATCTTGAAATGATTTTTAGCTATCTAATGATTTATTATGGGGAAAAGGGTTATAAACTTACATGAAATAAACCTATTATAAAAGGTTGATGTACCAAGATGTATTCCACATGACCATTGTACTTATTTCACAAAGAAACGATGCTTATAACACTAGCTTGAGAGCTTAGAATACACTAGTATTGGTGTTTCAATAGGAAGGTGAGATGTATGGAGACTATCCAAGGTAGGTAATACCATAGATTGGTTTTAGATATTAAGGCTCATTATACACTTCATATGACATACTAGGATGAAATCACTTGCATCAAACATGAAAGGACTAAGAGAAAGCAAGTATAGATTGATATCACTTAGCTATTCACTATAGATCTCTTCACACACTTTAAAAATATGAAATATGAAATAAGAATAGATTGAATTTATTTTTATAAGGAAAATTGAAATGCCAAAACCATCAGGGATTCACCATACATGGTGTGGTATTCCATTACAAAGGCCAAAATGGGAGCTACTTATAGAATTTCATAGAGAGGAGAAAGAATGAAGTTCAAAGGTCAGTAGAACAATTGTCCAATTGATAACCAATTAGATTCTAGGATACTAGAATGTGAAATATAACATGAATTTATCCTTAGAAAAATGTTCATACAAACATGACAAACTCTCCAAAATAGTGCAGAGACTCTTCAACTAACCTTTGTGAAACTGCCTTCATCATGGATCATCTCTCGATCATTTGAAACTAAATTGAATAAAGTTGACACATATATAATATCTAAAGGAGGTTGAAACATGTTATGACAATAATAATACATTCTCCTAGCTATTATCTATCTTATAGACACCTATATTCACCATCTATGTCATTCATTACTTTTTTGGACTTCATTCTTCACATTTGGTAGTCACTGTTCATATTAGGTCTTTGATTGAGCTTTCATGGTAGTATATGAGTCTAAAGATATTGATTTGATATAGAATCCTTGATCCTATATAGTTTCCCATGTGGCATTCCCTTCCCACATTATTTATTCCATTTTAAACTATTCCTATTTTTATTTGGATATGTAACCTCATCTTGTCCATCTGGAATCCAATCAAATTTGCTCTATCAATCTCATCTAGAGTCTTTTTACTTTGACCTTAAATGTTGGCCATTGATCATTGATCCATGGTCCCAAGATTATGACATTTGGAAAAATTGCATTCAATATAAGCTACTTAACCTTTGACTCTCACTCACACCATTGATCTACTTGGTATGATTGAATGTGTACCATTGATTTTCCTTAGACCCACAAACTCTATCAGGTCATCCTCGCACTGTTGGATCTAGATGTATGTTCAAGTGTAAACCATTAGATCTACCTCCATTTTAAATCAAATTTATATTTTACAAGAATTTATTTTGACATCCATGTGCTTGTCATTTATGTCCATGCACACATCATAATTTGAAACCTAATGATTAATTATCGATCTTTATATTGACATTTGTGTGACCTTCACTGACATTCACACAACCATCATTATCTTCTTGTTCAACTTTAAAGATTTATATCTTAATATGGAGAGCTCATCAAGACACCATATTTATATGGATGTTATTATAACTAAGGGAATTTATTTCATGTGATCTTTTAGCCACATGAGACTTTCTGAGCACATTTATAATACGCACAAGTGAGCTAACTCATCTATTTTGACATGATGTCTCATGATGGTCTGGTCTAGTTAGAGTTATGTTATGATCTTTTTCTTAATACTATATAGATATAATAAGTTTTTAAGGAATATACAAACTTTTCCCATGACTCTAAACTTCACAAACACCATGAAAACTTGCTACTTTCACATATGACCTTAAAAAGACCCCTAAGACATCAAATGACACAAGTACTAAACTAGGCTATGACCAAGGCTAGAATGGATTTTAGTGATATCAGATAGACAAAAACACACCCTATGACACTATTTTCCACCCACATATCAAGTCTTTACTATAAAGGGTTGACCATTTTGACTTATGGTAAAAATGGTCAACATTCTTGGTGATTTCCCAAGGGTGTTATGCTTGTTATTCCATGACCAGTTGCCTAATCCTATCCATTGGGTTATGGAGTCACATATGCACAATTTTGACATAAAAATTAACTTAAAATGACACACCAAAAAATAAAAAATAAAAATAACAAGACACAAAATAGAAACACACATGTGTTCAAATATAACACTTAGGGAACATAACACATACACAACTGAAACAAAACACACACCTAATCTACTATTTACAAAAACTCATCTTGAGGTGAAACATATAATCATACCTCAACCAAGGTAAAAAATGGTTACCCTAGCATCTTAATCACTCCATGAAGGTGTCCTAGCATGAGGAACATGTTGATCACCAATCACTTAAATATGTAGGTGATCAAGAAGCCTATCACCTTTGAATCCTCTTAGGTTTTAAAGTGAACTTTCTGGGACCTTCATGAATGATATTTATTGATCTCTAAAATCCTTGTTTTTATATTTAACTATTTTTATCCCATCATATCCATTGTATGTTGTCCAAAAAATGTAGATTGGAGTGTATGATAGTCTTTTCAACATTGTCTTCTTCTAAGACAATAATTGATTTATGTTTGAAAGCATCAAGCTCCTATTATTCATGATCTAATACCTTTGGATCTATCCAAACATCATGTGGATATACAAAATATTCTTTAGGCACACCAACTTATGCCTTAATCTCATTATCTATGTCTATAACTTATTGGACACTAGCATCATCAAATTATTTCATGACAATAGATTCTTGATCATTAGAATGACCTTCATATTTATGCTTGATGGAATACTTGTCAACATGATCATTAGTCTCATTATCAAACTTGACATTAGATATAGAATCTCTTGGAGAAAATGGAGACTTACCAAAATTATCAAACTCCTTGCTTATGACATTGAGGTTTTACCATAGTTATTCTTCATTCACAACATGAGACTTTTCTCCATGCTTATTGAGACACTCAACATCATGTTTGTTAGAAGCATTAACTAGATCATATGTAGACTTATTGAAAGGAGTAACATTACCAAGATGATCAAACTCATGACATATGACATTAAACCTTTGTCATAAGTCATTCTCATCCACCTCATAAGTGACATTATACAAATAATCCTCATCAATGGAAAGGATAAAGACATAATTTTGACCACTATGGTGATCAATTAGATTCATCAATCTATGATCATCATATTCATGAATCATATAATTACCCTCAGTAGTATGATAATGCTTGATAATCACCTCAGCTCCTTCAAATGGCTCCTCATGCATGATATAAGTCCCAAGTTTAGTATTTTCAAAGTATTCATAAGTATCATGTCTATATGAATCTAAACCATACTCATCCAAGAAAAAATTAGATATGCATATACACCATACACATTAGACTTTTCCTTCTCATGAACAACACAATTCAAGTTAGAGCTTGTTTCAATGTATGGATAAATGTGAACCCTACAAGAGGCTAAGTTTTAATGGTCACTTTGGTATCACATATTATACTAAAGGATAATAAGGACCAATAATCTAAGAGATGGCTACCAATATTGGTTGTAAAGTCTCTTGACATGCAGATTACAAAGTGAGCCGGGAGGTTAACATTAACTATGTCTTGAAGGATAGGAAAGCTATGACAAACATGCAAGAAAACCTTAAATTTTTTTATCAACCCTATGGTATTAGAAAGTGTACCATATAAATGGATTAATCCTTTGCTATAAGACTCATATTTTAGTCCCAACTTATCAGCTACAACTTTGGGCATGACTGAGGTAGAGGCTCCACTATCAACTATGCAATTATGAACTGATTTATCACCCACTATGAGAGTGAGGTAAAATGGTGTAGGTTTATCAGTCCTATTATATGGTTCAATAATAGTGTTATGGAAATTTATAAGGGTAACATGAATATGAATTTGATTTGAAGGTAAAGGACTAGTATGGATAGTGGACAATTGCTTTTGTAACAACTCTTTTTGGCCAGGTATATGAAGGATATCCCATAAAGAGATATACGCTTTGGCACATTTTAAAGAATCTGCTATGTTTAGGTCATTATTAATAACATTTTCTTGAGTCTTTGGAGGTATATAATTGTGTATAACTTGAGGAATGCAGGCACCTAGAATAGACCTTACCACTTTTTGACTTGATGAAGTTGTAGGAAATTTTAGAATTATCACACTTGAAACCATGTTTTGCTTCCTTGGAGGATGATTGGATGAGCTTGTAGGAATGCTATTGTCACCTCCTAGATCTTTCCTTTTTTACCTTGTATTGTCTACAATATATACTCCTTGATTGATCACAAAAGTGTCTTCCACTGAGAAGTTGGTGAAACTTTCTCTATGGGGCTTCCAATCCTCATTTTATTGCATGAACTCATCCTCATCTAATATGGGTGGAGTAAATACTCCTTGAGTAATAAGATATTTCTCTCCATTCTCATTAGCATCCATAAATTTTCCCTATTGCCAATTTTCTCCTTGCACCACGTTATTATGAACTGGTACCATTTCCCTTGCATTAGTGGTGGAGTTAGGATTATATGCATTAGCAAGCTTGTTTGGGTTAGGCTAAAATTTACTTCTTCTCCTTCTATACTATTGGCCAAATTGTTTTTGGTATGGGTATGGATTTTGATGAGTAGATAGTTGCATATTAGCTCACCTAAGCTGATCTTTTAACATTTGATTTTATGCATATGGATCCATGAAATTTTTTTCCTTATTAGGAGCATATTTAGGCTTGGTATTAGCACTAGGAACTGAGGCTACATCTAGAGTACTAGTATAAGTATGAGAAAAATGAGGCATAGACACCTTAGGAGGTAACCTTCCATCTTGGATGAGATGATTCTCGGCTTTGATAGCATTTACATATGCTTTAGGGATAGTGGAAGCCCCCATAAATTAAAGAATGATTGAAATTTTAGTATCAATGGATCTCAAGTAAGTAGGAAACACAAAACTAGGAGGAGGTCTCATAGGAGGAGGAAATATGTTCCATGTTTTTTGAAACCTCTCATTGAAGTCATGCATCATTTCTTTAGATCCTCTTTTGATCTCATTGCACTGATGTATGACAGAGGCATGATCACTTTAATTTCCAAATCTTGAGGTCAACAACACTCCAAAATCATCCCATGATGTGATGCATCCACCTTCTAGAGTCTTATACCAATTAATAACTTTACCTCTAAGGGAAATTTAAAGGATTCTAATGGCAACATTCTCTTGAGTGATATTATGGAAGCTATAAAATTTGGAGACATCCCTAATGTGTTCACTAGGTTTAAAATGTATCTCACCATTAAATAAGGGCACATACTTTATGGAATTAGGAGGAATGAAATCATACACTTGAAGGTGAATTAGAATTTTAGTGTTCAAGGTAGATAAAGCATGAGTTCTATCCATATCTTCTTCAAACTCTTTGAAATGTTCAATTTATTCAACATTTTCCTCTCTAAAAAAATCTACTAGTTCTCCAAAGGGAAAGTTAGGGTGAAGATATTGAACTTCAAGAGGAAGTTTAAGTTGAATAAGTAGATTAATGGGGTTGATCACTCCACTAGAGGATGCCCTAGTGAGAACCATGAATTATAAAATAAATTTTATAATAAGACAATGGTCTTGAACCAAATTTTACCTTGATGGAGTCACCAAATGTTGAGTAGCACACCAAATTTCAACTAATGTTGTCAATACTAATATTTACCTTAAAAAATTATCTTGAAAATAATGGTCCCATCAGGTATGCCAAAACTATTGTCACCAAATCTTTCACCCTAAAATAGGGTCTTCAAGCCTTTCTCGATTTGTATAGCCGTGGGTGTACCTATGGTGGAAGTGAGCCTCTAGATCTAAGGGCTAGCTCCTTGAATGTATCTTGAAATTATTATCACCTATCTAATGCTTGCTTATGGGGAAAAGGGTTATAAACTTACATGAAATAGACCTCTTATAAAAGTGTGATGTACCAATATGTATTACAAATTGCCATTATACTTATTTCACAAAGAAATAGTTCCTGTAACACTAGCTTGAGAGTCCTAGAATGCACTAGCATTAGTGTTTTAATATGAAGGTGAGATGCATGGAGACTATCCAAGGTAAGTAAGATCATTGATCAGTTATAGATGCTAAGGATCATTATACACTTAACATAGATTCATACTCTTAACTACACTTTATATGACCTACTAGGCTGAAATCACTTGCATCAAACATGGACGGACTGAGAGAAAGCAAGGATAGACTGATATTACTTAGTTATTCACTATACATCTCTTCACACACTTTAACAAGATGAAATATGAACTCAAAATATATTGAATTTATTATTCTAATGCAAATTTAAATGTATAAAATATTAGGGCTTCACCATATATGGTGTGGTATTCCATTATAAAGGCCAAAATGGTAGGTACTTATAGATTTTCAAAGAGAGGAAAAATAATGAAGTTCAAAGGTCACTAGAATACATGTCCAATTGATAACTAGTTACATTATAGGAGACTAGAATGTGAAATATACCATGAATGTATCCTAAGACAAATGTTCATACAACCATGAAAAACTCTCAAAAATGGTGCAGAGACTCTTTAGCTAATGTTTGTGAAACTACCTTCATCACGGATCATCTCTCAAGCATTTGAAACTAAATTGGAGAGAGTTGACACATATGTACTATCTAAGGGAGGTTGAAACATGATATGATAGTCTTAATACATTATCCTAGCTACTAGATATCTTATAGACACTTGTATTTACCATCTACAATCATTTATTACTTTCATGGAATTCATTCTTCACATTTGGAAATCACTATTCATCTTGGGTCTTCGACTGAGCTTCCATGATGGCATATGAGTCTAAAGAGATTGCTTTGCTACAAAATCCTTGATCCTACATAGTTTCCCATGTGGAATTTAATTTTCATGTTATTCATTCCATTTTAAACTATGATTATTGTTGTTTGGATGTGTAAACTCATCTTGTCCATCTGGAATCTAGTCAAATTTACTCTATCAATCTCATATGGGGTCTCTTTGCTTAGACCTTCAATGCTAGCCATTGATCATTGATCTAGGGTCCCAATATTATGACATCTGGTAACATTATGTTTAATCTAAGCTCCTTGACCTTTAAATCTTACTCACACCATTAATATTCTTGGTATGATTGAATGCATACCATGGATTTTTCCTAAACCCATTAACTCTGTCAGGTTATCCTCACACCGTTGGATTTATACGTATGTTTGAACACCAATCATTAGATATACCTCCATTTGAACTCAAATGACTATTTTACAAGACTTTATTTTGACATCCACATGCCCATAATTAAAATTCATATTAATTTCATTGACATCCATGTTCCCATCACAATTTGAACCCCAATGGTTAATTATTGATCTTTATTTTGACGTTTGCATGACCATCACTTTTTACTTGTTCAACTTTAAAGAATTATATCTCAAGATAGAGATCTCATCAAGACACCATATTTAGAGGGGATATTCTTGGCACTAATGGCATTGATTTCATGTGATCTTTTGGCCATGCAAGGATTTATAATCACATGTATAATTTACATAAGTGATATCACTTATCTATTTTTGTATGACGTCATGTGATGGTCTGGTCTAGTTAGAGTTGTGTTATGATATTTTACTTAATCCTATATAGCTCCAATAAGTTCTTGAGGTATATTCAAACTTTTCCCATGACTCTAAACTACTCAAAAACCATGAAATTTTTTTACTTTCACATATGACCTTAAAATGACCCCTAAGACATCAAATGACAAAAGTATTAAACTAGGATATGACCAAGGCTATAATGGCATTAAGTAACATCAGATAGACTAAAACACACCCTATGACACTATTTTCCACCCTATATCAAGTCTTAATTATAGGGGGTTGACCATTTTGACTTGTGGTAAAAATGGTCAGCATTTCCCTTTTGGCCTTAGGCTTGCTCTAGCCACTCATAACTACTTCCATTTTTAACTAGGTTTATAAAGTAGTTTTAACTCATGTTTCACGAGATACCTAAACATATTGTGTGATTGTGTCTTCCTCACCTACCCCTTGTGTACCAATTTACACATAGTTTCATGGTTTCTTTGGTTTGTTATCACCATTCCTTTCTCTTGCATCTGATGACAATGCTTGGGCATCCTTGGGTGGGTATTGTTCATCTTATGGGTTTCATATAGGTGGTGAGGGCTTGGGAGAGGGTTGTTTGGACATTGGTGGAGTGACCTTATTTTATATTCATTGTACCAAATGAATAATATCTTATTCAAACTCAATATGTTCAGGGTCTTCAAATATATCCTCCACCACCTTTGACTTTCTCTTTTTGGATTGTTGCAGGTTGTTGGCCTAATTACAACCTTAGGTCTTCATTTTTTTGACTCCACTCCTTATTTATTAGATTCAATAGTTATTATAACTTATGTAGATAGTCCTTTATTATTACCTCCGACTGAGGATCAATAGTGTTGTTGATATTTAAGTCTTCCTCATCTTTTTTCACATCTTTGCCTGGATAAACCAATATTATCCTCATGACATGTCGATCACTATCTACTCCTATGAAATATATAGATACATGATGTGCATTTGATATTATTTAAACATAGTCTAAAGCATAGTTGACACTAAATAAATAAGGTGCCTTAGGCTACCTATATATGTCCCTATCTATAGAGTGGATTTTGGTGAGGCTATAGTATTACATGAAAAAAAGCTCCACCCATCCTTGTCATGCCCTTGGAAAATGGCTTAGGATGTGCCACTCATTCTTTAATTCCATGTCCATATTCTCAAATCATCTTTTGATTTTGGCCTTGTAATTTTTGTTGTAGACCCCAATACATAGGTACATATGGTATCTTTTGGTAGTTGACATATCCTCCAAATGGAAATAACATATCTTATCATAATAACCATTTGAGATTCCAATAAGATTTATCACCAACAATATTATAATGGCACCCAATATGAAGGCCTCACTTATTAGGTGTGATTTTTATGCACCCTCAATGATGAATTTTGTAATATACTTATAATTATTGAAGAGGGTTCCCTATGTCATTTGGTGCATAATTTAGATAATTTGCTTGTTGATATCATTCCATCTACCAATAACTAACTTTGTGCTTATGATCTACATGGGTAACCTTGTTGTGTGATCAATAATTTTCTCTATATGGAAAGTTAACTTTTATTTCTTGTAGTTCAATAGCAAAGTGACCTTATCTACCTCAATTGAATTGGCAAGCACTCATTTCATGTCCTTGCCCAAAAAGGGAAATTGAGTGTACTTGTTAATGCATACCATTGAGATATTCATCCTTTATCTATAAAAATAGAACCCATTCTCATGAATGCATGATAATAGGAAGTACATTAAGTCATCCAACTTATCAAATAAGGGAACTCAAATAGCTAGAGCACTTCCACCTTTTTGATTGATTTTTTAAATTTTATACAAAACATTATGGAACCATCCAAAATTTTCTTATCGATGTCCACTATGTATTCATTCCTCATGTCGGTCTCATTGTTTCCTCCCCAATGATTATAGTCCTTAACTTCACACTATGTGACTTGTGACTCCCATTCTTCCCTTACACAAAGGTTAGGTATTGTATTTTGACACATTTAAACACCTATGTCATTTATTTATACTCTATTTATTCTACAGTGTCTTCCTCAATATATACTCAATAATCTCTTAGCTCCTCTTCCTCAACTAGACACCTACCACTTATAGATTTCAGGGGTTCTTTGGCTCCTACCACCTTCTAATTCTTCCTTGTCATGGGTCTGAAAAATTTCATGTGCACCCTAGGGATATTTATCCTTATGAAACCCCTAATCTTAACATGATTTATTATTCTTTCAAAATATAGAGGTTATACCTTGGGTCTATCTTCACAAAGTTATAATCATGGAACGTAACTTATGAATCCCACAACTACCCCTAGTTTATTCTTTGCTCACATTTTTTACTACATTTCACTATAAATTGGAACACAATGTCATAGTGTTGTAATCCTAATGTTTCAAATCTCAAATCTTTGTTTATAATCCTAATGATTAAAATCTAAAATCCTTAATTATTTTCTTCAAAAATTTTCTTACAAATCAATCTTTGTGGGGTCTCAAATCTTTCAAAAGTGATATGTGGGGATAATGACTTGTATTGTGGGTTTTTATATTGCACACTATCATTTATTTAATGGCACGAACTATATGTCTTACTTCTATTAGCATCAATTTAACCCTATACCTTTATTTACATTTTTCATGCCTATATTTAATATAATTTCTTAATGGACATTTGAATTTACACCTATGCATGATATATAGTAGAAAATTTGAATTTGGAGTTTGAAATTGATGATTCCATCTTGTGTGGATCTCTCTTTGGAATGAGTTACACCTCTATTTTTTTGTTGTGTTATTAGGTGATATGCTCCATTTATATCACATTTATTTACTTGAAAAATAGTTTTCATGTATTTAGATACATGCCTTTTTG
Source organism: Torreya grandis (assembly GCA_037957365.1). Classification (NCBI taxonomy): domain Eukaryota; kingdom Viridiplantae; phylum Streptophyta; class Pinopsida; order Cupressales; family Taxaceae; genus Torreya; species Torreya grandis. The sequence continues at coordinate 3,385,613 of JARHVA010000087.1, read as the reverse complement.
GGTACTGCACTCTATTGGTGTATTACCTTGCCCCACAATTCTCCACATATCTAGATATTTTATTGATTTCCATTGTGAGTATCCACTCTTATTTCTATTTTAGAAAATAGATACTCCTACCCTACCCTAAATCATATTCCTAATCCTCCATCATAATAAATACTTTTATGTTTTAAAGTCTTAAATATGGTCATATGTATAGAGCTCGATGTTCCTCAGAAGAGAGTCTTGAGTAATAGAATCAAAATGTTAGGTTGATAGAAGCTGGAAAAAACATCAAACCCACAACATTATTTAGATATAATATTTAAATGGTCAATAAGGTGTAAATAATTTTTTGAATCTATTGTGTTAGTAAGTTGGCATTCATTAAGAGATGGATTGACAAAAAGAGTGCAACAACACTCATCCCAAAAAAAATGGGCAGATGAGGTTGTGATTTTTATTCCAAAGCATGGTGAATAAATATTGCACCCAAGATCTTAAAAAAATAGTTTAGCATACCAAACACAAAATATATAGAACAAATGAAATATGCCTTATTACAACATGGCTCAAGTATACTAAGTATGGTACAACTTGAATTAGATTCCATTGAAATGCCTAGGGAACATTCTGCCACCCAAAGTACACAACTTACATGCAACAGTGTCAAAAATTTCATGGATTATGTAAATACCCAACTAGGGAATATAAAGTTTCCTTGGATGATTCAAATACTTTGATTCATCATGTAGAATAAGGGCTCCTTCAACCAATATCATTCTCTTTATGTGTCATTCATGTCAAGCCTTTTGTCAGGCCTTATCCATGGTTTAGATCCATCAAGTGATAATGCATGTTTCATCTAGATGCATGAGGTTATAAATATGCACATCAAGGTAATCCTTGTATTTTAATCATCTTAAGCATGTAATGAGTAATATGGAACTATAAATTCCATAGGGATAACTTCTGATATCCTGAATATAAGCTTAAAGGAGGTGGACTTATTGAGGAGCTTATAGTTTATCTTGTAATACCATAATATTGCTGACACACATTCATCCTACACTTTGCACCCAACATCACAAGTATTAGTCATTATCTTTCCCATGATCTTATTGAAATCCTTAGCATCTCATTTGCTTATGGGTAGTACATGGTAGTATTGTGATGTGTGACAATGAATTAAGATAGTAGTATGTGCATGGTGTCATTGATAAAGTGGGTACCTTGATCACTAGTTAATATCAATGAGAAACCATAAAAAATAATGATATTCAACCATAATAAATGCATAATTTTTACTACTATGCAATTCTTGGTTATTGTGGCCTCAACCCAATAAGTGAGATAGTTCGTGGAGGTAATAATGTATCACATGTCGGTCCTACATAGAACTAGAGAGACTGGGCCAACAAAATAAATAGCTTATTTTTCAAAGGGATATTGAGATAGGATGGGGATCAAGGGAATCTCATTTTGATGGTTGGGTTTTCTAATTTACTTTTATAAATCACATTAATGCCCATATTCTTTGTTAATTTTGATTAAATTAGGCCACCAAAGTCTAGAAAGGGGCCATAACCAAAAAATATGGTAAAAAATCTCCTTTAGGAATGTGTAATCATAATTTTCCTAGTGTGTCTCATTTATAAAATACCACGTGTGGGTCAAAGTCTTTAGAGTTTGGTATAAATCATGAACCCATAGTCCTAATAGGAAGTAAGGTGTGCACCTTGTCCATTTGTCTTCACACTCATGAATATGAATCCATGCATCATTGTCACCCTTGTTTTTAGGTAATCCTTGGTGGTCACTATTGTGCTCAAATTTGAAACATATAAAATCCTAAACTTCTATCCAAGTGATAAGACTTGGCTTAGGCATGGCCCACTAGTGCAAAAAATTACTCTTTAGAGTGCATATTAAAAAACCTAAGCTATCCTTATTTTTTAGAACACCTCAAGGTCATGTACAAATGGGGTATCACCTATGGAGACATCATATCGGGGTAACACATCAATTTTTCCCTTGCTAATGTAGAACACTCTTTTTTCATGTGGTTTAGTGCATGATATATAAATCTTCTTTTAATTTTAATAAATATTGATGATAGCACATAAGGAATTTTGTGTATTAATAAATAGTCCTACTCATACCATAAAGCATATATTTTTTGTGACTTTGTATGTCTCCTATACCTATTAGTTGTTAGCAATGCTTGTGGTGTTAGAAGTGGATTATGCCTTGTCTCAGATCAAGATTGTATACCCATCAATCCCTAGGTTCTCCAATCCCTACATTATGATGTTGTATATGTTATTTATTTTGTATTCTAAGTCAACACTTTAGACATAAGGAGACTTTATCTCTTGACAAAGTAATCATGACACATTTTTTCCATTTTTCAAAACTCATATAGTGCTTATTTAAGTGCATATTTGCATTATTGGCATAATACCAAGATCAAGTAAGTAAATTTGGATAATTTTCTACCTCAAAGAACGCAATCACCACAAATTATTCTTGAATATATCCACCCATTATCTCAATACTATCATTATGCATAATTCCCAAGGGTTGAGCTTGGATCTTTTTTCCTATGAACAAGACATGTGGTGAGGGTTGCAATGTGGGGTTGGCCTTCTTACACCAAACATAACCTATGACAATATTGACTTTAGTTCCTTCATCCACTAGAATGTAACATACTAACCATCAATTAATGTCTACATCTATGACCAATTCCTAGTCATAGCCTACATTCTAAACTATTCTTACCTTGTGCCCTCATGTTAGATCTAGCGAAAGTACTTTAGTGGATCTAGGACATATTGCTCTATTTGGTATTTTAAAATTATAATTGAGATAAAATAATGAAAAATTTCATGAATATTCAACTAAATAATAATTAAAAAAAATTATTGAATAAAATTATAGTTACAACCATCTAACTGAGCTTTAATATTCGTAATTTTAACAATAAAATTAGTAACCTTTTCATAGGAGTAGTCAAAAATTCAAGAATCAATTTAATAATTTTAGAGAGATGAGTACCCTCACTCATAAACTCAAGGAGTTTTTAAGCATCACTAAGAGACTCCTAATTGTTGATATGGAGTAGGAAATCTTCTTTAACACTCTTTAAGATAATCAGCATGGCTTTTTATGATTTTTATTGAAACACATTTGAAATTTTAGGGTTCAATGCCATCCTGACAGGGGATTTTTCAGTCTTGGTAACAATGTTCCATAGCATTCAGGCCATAAATTCTAACTCAACATGAATTTTCCATATATTACAATTTAAACCATTACACATTTGAGATTTATCTAGTACATAATTAGGAGAAGCCATTATTTCCATTCAAAATTAACACTAAGACACTAGATAATGCTTAAATTTGAACCCTTTTAAATGTGAATTTATAATCTATTTTAAAATAAAATAAATTAAAAGTGTAAATAAAAAATAATCATTTAAATTAATGCTAGATAAATAAATAAATTTTTGAATATTACAATAAAATAAGGTATCACAAGTGTTGGAATAATAAACTAATGTAATAATAATTAAAAATTGGACCTTATTTAATATGAAATCTAATTTTATTTGATAGTAAATAAATTATAAGCATAAATAAGTAATATATGTTAAATAATACAAAAAAAACTGAAGCAAAAAAATCTCTAATTTATGTATCGTGTCACACACAAAAAAATATCTAAACACTATGATTAATAATGGTGTAAAAAATATAATAAAATGTTTCAAAAAAAATGGAGCACACCAAAATTTTCTAAATGTGCCAAAACCTAGAAATCGACTAGTCACACAACTATGCTAGACAATGTTTTGACTAGGTCAAATGTTGCAAGAAGGTCAACAAGAGAGAGAAGGGTTTACACATGAGAAAAGTTGGTATGCAAACCAAAAAAGGAATTCAAAATTACTTAATTTGGGGGAAAAATAGTTTTGAAGTAGGATTGGAAAGTTTTGATCACAAGACCTCCTCACTTACAAAATTTATACCAAAATAAACATGACCAACTCTCCTACAACAATAAGTGAAAATATACATGCACTAAATTATATATGAACATTATTTTTCAATACTATAAAAATTATATATATATATATATATATATATATATATATATATATATATATATATATATATATATATATATATATATATATATATATATATATATATATATATATATATGATTTATTATCCACGTAAAAAAATATTATAGGCTTTATTTACTTTTTTTCTAAATAACAACTAGAAGGTGAGGTCAAGGTTATTTTATGTGGTAATTATTTATTTTAATAAAATAATTATTTATTAAATAATTACACATACTTTATATTGACATTTTTATACTTCCAAGAAGACAATGACATAGAAGTAACAATAGGGGAATGGCTGGAAGGAGAAATAAGCCACCAAATGCCCTTAAGTTTTGTAAATCTCTATAACTTTGCTTATTAATGCCAGATATGCTATCAACATGGGATTTTGGTGACAAAAAACATTTTTATAGCCTCTTATTAATGCCAGATATGCTATCAACATGGGATTTTGGTGACAAAAAACATTTTTATAGCCTCTCAAGTTATACTATAGTGCCCAAATGGAAGTGAAAAAATGTAAACATTGATTAGAATCCCTCTAAGAGTGGTAGAGGTTTTGACAAGCTAATATGATGAAAATCTAGTGATTAAACACCTCAAACCAAAGACAAAAGCAACATAATTTTTTTATTATTTTTAGGCATGAGAGGTTATACTTGGGTAGTAATGGCATCCTAGGGAAGTTTGAAAAATTACTGGTGCATATGCAATCCACTAAACTAATTAAAACCTTGGTAATCTTCTTGAATTGGTCTGTAAAAGCACAAAACACCTTCAAAATTTAATCTTTGACTCAAAAAATTGTAATTTCAATCCTCAAAGTCGTACATATTTGTACAAGGATGTCAAGCTAGTCAAACTATCCAAAAAAATGAATATTGGATGCTTTGAATAAGGTCTAAACTATTTAATTTGAGGTTGAGATGTTCCAACTCTGAAAGAGAGGCCTCCTTAGATATAAAAAAAATCTCTCTCTCTCTCTCTATGTTGTACATAGGCTTGAACTAGGCTTGAAAATAATTAAAATATTAATTATTGATATTCAACTTAATGCAATATGGTTTCTAATTAAACCCACCATGTTTTTTATAATTCCATCACAAAATAGATATATAATATAGATTATAATGCATAATTATGAGATCTGGAAATGAATTCAACAAGTCAAGCATAGGTCAACTGAGACAACATAGAATTATCATGGGAGAACCTCATAAAGTAAAAAATCCAACCAATGATAATTATTCAAATTATTGTGAAACCAAGACCCAATACAACATCTCCATCTTCTCACTTCTTTTTGTCAATTTTCCTTCACAAGTTTTGCAATTTGAATATGATAAATAATTCATATTCAAGCAATATATTCGCAATAGTGTAAAACCCTATCTATATTGAAATATCAAGGGATGTGACCATTGTAAAAGTAATGGGTTGATCTATCCTGATAAAGTCATTTAATTAGAGATTTGTATCTTATTAAATAATTATAACTTTATTATTTATTTTCACAAGGTTTCCTCCTTGTACTAGTAAATAATATTTTATTAATATTTAATAAATTTGCAAAGGTTAAGGGACAATAAGACTACTTAGGATTAAATGCTCTAATAAAAAGTCTACTTAAATAACTGATAAATGATTACATCACATTCATTGATCCTTAGATATACTTGTCCTTGAGAAAATTAAAATTGTAGGGGTTCATTAAAATAATTAAATACAATTATGGTGGTGTTTTAATCCCACCCTTATCTCAAAGGTTTGTACGTATAAGAAAATATTTGGGGATTAATACCTTTGCAGCCATGTATCAATGAATGTTCTATAATAAAAGAGGCTTCTAAAAAGTAATCCAAAATTAGGCTATTCATTGGAGGGTCTTATCCCTTCACAACCACTTCATCTCTTGGATTTCAATGAAGTGCTACCGGATTTATTTTTGAATACTTAAAGTTTTACTTGGATTTATAGATGGTCCTTGAAGGAATCAAATCCATCGAAGAAGAGATCTAGGCATCGATATGTTCATATGGGGATACATCCCATATTGAAGAAACCTTGGATTCCTTGATGGTGATTTTTGATGGCTTAACATTGGGAGTTAACTCATTATTTTCACAAAACCCTTTATGGGAAATTTTTCTAGGCCTTAATGACTCCTACCAATAATTTATATCCCCTATTAGATGTACAAAAATGGTACAGACATTGGGTGATGAAATCTCAGTCACTGCACCCTAAAGTCTTACGAGAAGGCAATGATGCCCTAATCACCTATCCCACAATAAAGGGGACTTGTATCACCATTTTGATTCTCAAGAATCCCACTAAGGGTAAGCGAATAACATATTTGTTGAATCTCTCAGGATAAAACAAGTGGTTGCTTTCACATTTCAGGGTCACCTCATCAATGGGAGAGCATACGTGTACGTATTTACACAACACACATACGTAAAATGAAATAAATGCAAGGAAATAAATGACTTATAAACTAACAAGTTTATAATCCTAAATTAAAATTGTGTGTTATTTTAATTCCAAAATAGAAGTGTTTGTGAAAATAAATATTCTTTATTTTTAGGGTCTAAACCACACTATTTTAATCAAGGTCCTACAAAAAAAAGTTGTTAGAAGGATTTAATGTGGTCTCTAACAAGCAAAAACTATAGCAAATAATTTAGATTTTTAATATGTTCTCTTCAATAAGCACCCTACAAACAAATAAATTAGCATTCTTTTAATTTCTATTTTATGAAAAATATATGCATAATGAATCCAAACTAACTACATAATCTAAAAATTCATGAAAAAATATGTGGTTTTAAAAAAATCATCAAAAATGGATTCCATATGACTCTGAACAAACTTTCAAAAGTTGGAAAAAAATTCATGGTGAATCCACCAAAGAAAATAATGAAAACACCATAAAAAAGAAAATATTTTTTATCATAAAATAGAGTGAAATTGCCAAATAGAAAAATTAAAAATGTTGAAAAGGGTGAAATTATAAAAGAAAATGGAAAAAATGTTAGGCAAAACCACCAGAGAAAATGATGATTATGATGGCCTATAGAATTTCATAAAAATAAGAAATTGATAGGGTAAAACCATTGACTTCACAATAAAACTACAAATTTTGGGGGGGGAACCACTGATATGCAGTGCAAAACCACTATTTTCACCTTGAACAAAGTTTTAAAAATTTGGGAAGAAAATGAAAATAATTAAGGAAATGTATAGATCGATTCTTTCAATTAGAAGGATGTAGAAGGCCTTGAAGAGTTTATGGGGTGTATAGGAGTCCCACCAGGGATGCCATTATGTAAATCAAGAATCCAAAAAAGGTTAGACCATCGTAAATGAATAGAATCAAAAATAACTTGAAGAACATAGAATTATAATACTAATTCCTAGGACTAATCAAGGTCAAACAATATAGGAATAAAATAAAAATTAAACAAACACCATTATACCTTCCTTGGAGACTTCCTTGTTTGTCGGTCTGAAGAGGCATGTGCTCTGATTTTAGAGCTAGAGGTCTTTAGCAATGTCAATTGCACACATGGGAAAAATTTACCATTGTTTAATATTAACATGGATTATAAATTTACATGATATTATTGAATCTCTAGTATGATTTTAGCATGCTAAGTTTAGTTCAAGAGAGTTTTTTTGAGTGATGGCCTTAAGATTGGGTAGAGCTTTGCTACATAATTGGTCATGTTGAAAGAGTGTGAAACCATTTAATATATATGGTTTAGGTTTAAATGTGATCCATTTATCTAAAATTAAGATCAATGGTGGATAAGGAGTCATGAAACTCATGATTGTACACATGGAATGTGTAAGAAACTCTATTTAAGACTTTTTTGAGTATAGAATGAATGTTGGAAGAAAAGTGAAATTATTGGTCTATTTAGAGTGTGTCATAGACCATAAAAGAGAGGAGTGTGTAATAGGCTTAAGAGGTGTAAGATTGTGTTTGAGTGACCTTATAAGAGTCCACCTTGCCCACACTCCACTCAATTCCATTGACTTGCCTCTATTATGTCATCCACTTGTGAGACAATATTCCAATTTATGAATTTAGGAAAATAGGATAATTCCAAAAGCTATGGAATTTTATATTAGAGGTAGATCAAGATGGAATAAGTATGATTAATAAATAATTAGAATAATTATGGTCTTTAAAATGTTCTTTTGTTAATCAAGCCCTTATTTGAGAAGGTGTTACGAGACATAGATGAAGTAACATCTTTTCAAAGAATGAAAAGTCATTAAGAAGACATTTGATAATAATTAAAGAATGATATATTCACACTTTGATAAAATTATGAGATAATGAACCTATAATGATGACCCAAAGGGCACTTGATAAACCTTGGATGCCCCCTTGAGGGAACGATTAGAGAATAATTTAAAAATGAAAGGGCCCTCAAAATGAAGAAAATGCATTATACCTTTGAAGTCTCCAAGGAAATCTCATAGGGTTGAGCAAGGTCAAGCAATGGAAGAATCAGATGGAAAGAAAACAAATACTATTATACCTTCCTTGGAGACTTTCTTGCATGTCAGTCCAAAGAGGCTTGTGATCATCTTGTAGAGCTAGATGTATTTGGCAATGTTGACCCCACGTGTGGGCTACATTTACCCTTGTCTACTCTTGGCTTAGATTATAAATTGGCATGAGGATGTTTAATATCTAGTGTGATTTTTTCATGGTAGGTTTAGTTTAAGAGAATTGTTGTTTAACTGATGGCCTTAAGATTGGGCAAAGCTTCACTTCATAATTGGTCATGTTGAAAGAGTGTGAAGACCTTTTCATTTATAGAGTTTTGGTTTGAGTGTGATCTATTGATATAAGAAAAAGATCAATGGCAGAGAAGAAGTCCTCAAACTCATGATTACATAGATGGAGTGTGTAAGAAACTCCATTTAAGACATTTTTGGAGTGTGAAAAGAATGTTGGAATATAAGTTTGATGATTGGTCCTTTTGGAGTGTGTCATAGGCCAATTAAGAGAGGAGTGTGTAAAAGGCCTTGTAAGAGGTGTAAGAGAGTATGTAAGTGGCCATATCATAGACCACATTTATCATAATCCACTCCATTCCATTGAATTTCCTCTATGACATCACCAATGTTGAGGTAGTAATGCACTTTTGATTTTGGAAAATAGATAATTCCAAATCGATAGAATTTTTTGTTAGAAAAAGACTTAGGTTAAATAATCAATGTGATTAATTGGAAATTATAATAATGGTGCACTTGAAATGTTCATATATCAATCAAATATTCATTTAATTGACCTCTGATAATACTTGTAAAGGGTTGATTTGATTTGGGATACACTAGATAAGATAAACATTGTGATATAGTCTATTGCCCCAATCAGAGATGTGCCACTGTGATTTTAGATTTAAATAGGTAGTTGTGTGGGTAAAATGGTTCAAATGTTGATTTCCAATCAAATTTGAATGTGATTAAGGAAAGATATTTTGATTACAATTTATACATGGAAGTGGTTAATATTAAGTGTCTACAATATTAATACATTACTATTTTATCTCTCCTATTGCCACTATGGAGGGGCATGTTGTTGCCCCCATCTCCTCAATTATTTTCACTCTCATATGAGCATGTGCATATTTATATTGAGATTTACATGACGATATATTAAAATATACATTATCCATATATTTATATAATTATATTATGCAATGGTTACATGCAATAATACAATTTTCATTCATTTGGACACTTTGGCTAAATACATTTTATATAAAATGATATATTTAACTCTTTATTTTGAGATGAGTGATTTTATCATAGGTTTTTATGATCCATTGCCTCAAAAGGGGGGAATATATGTAGATATTTTAATTTTCATGATTGAGAAAAAAATATTAAGCAAAGGTATTGAAAAATAATATTCAGTGAACTTGAGCAAATGAGAGCACCAAAAATGGTACATTTGTCTGCTTCCTTGATCAATAAGTGGATTTGGTTGCAATGGCTCTTGAAAATTTCTCATTAGAATAGATATTTATTTTTTTGAGAGAAATAACAACATTGGTATAAATATTTGTATTCATTCCTCTGATTCCACTTTCAATTGACAATTTTCATGTTGATTCAACATTAACTACTTGTTATTATTGGGAATTGTTTTAGATTTTACAAAATACATCAAATCTATATGGATAAAACCTAACTCGATCATCATTTAATTCATTCTTAGTTCCTTACATAATTCAAGGTGCATGATTAATTTTTTTAAAAATACTTGGACAAATACATGCATTCACTAACATATAAACATCAAATTAGGGGCACTATGGAGACACCTACTTTTGGTATAAGTCCCTTTGACATAACATATTTTCCCTCTTTTAACAAATTTTCAACTTCCTATATTTGGATATTTTTGTGAGACTTCCTACCGAAAATCACTCTCTTTCTATATTTTTTCCTTCTAGATGTCTCTACTATTCATTTTTTTCAACATTTAAACCTTATTTTCATATTGTTTGAGTTACTTGCATCCTTCTTGAGCATATGTTTCTCTTGAGACAAATTCATTGGCCATGTGTCTTTTTTGTCAGAAGTGTAATTCCATATCATTTAAAAAGCATTGTATATAACCAATATTTATACAATACTCTCTACTAATAATAGTTCATAAGAATTAGGATACACTAATTATCATATGAACTAAGTAAGACTAAATATCTATGCAAGTTTTAACAAATTCTAACAATAGAATATTACTACATAGTTGTTACAAAAAACACATTTACATTTTTATCTATTATTATAATTAATTATTTGAACAAATGTATTATCAAATATTTCCCTTGTGGATTAGATGGGTCGCTAAATGCATCCCCTTTGATTTTTTTGGTCTTTCTACCTTGTCTTGATTTCTCATGCCTCTTATTTCATATATCACTAACTTCTATAGTCAAGTTTTGATTCTATCATGAAAGATACATAGATGAAACTCCCTTGAGGTTTCCTAACCCAACTACTTATATCCCTTCTCCTTTACATGTGTTTTGAGGAAAATTAGGTTAAGAGAAGAAGAAGACATCATTTTAGACATTATGACTATGGATTTAGAGAACTATAAATAATTAATTGTACAACATCATGAGGTGAAATTGCATATAAAAATACATAGTCCAAAAAGGTATGCATTCCACATTTGTCATTCAATAATCGATTCATTAGTCACAGATGCACATTGCTGAATTTGTTCCTATATGATATGTGTCCTATATTTTACACAGAGCTCATTTATTCCTTATGCTTCTAGAATTATAAAATTATGTCAAAGTATGACTATTATGGATCTCTTTTTATTTTCACATTATCCAATACTTGTCAAATCAATTTTTATTATGCTTATTTACTATTTTTAGCCACTAGAGTTGATATGATTTATTAATTTAAAATATTATATTCTATATCTACCTTGTATAATAGCTATATATTTAGTTAAAAATTTGTATCCATCATGATAAGTGAGGCAACTCACTCAAATTACTTGATTAAAAATATTTACTACATCAATTTAGAAGATGAATTAAGAAAAAAAATAGCTTCCATAAAACTACATATCATCATCAATTTTATATAATTGAATATAAGGTTGAGCTATGTGAATAAGTAACCCTTAATGATATGACTATCAATATTATAAAGATATTTTTATATATTATATTTCACTTAATAAGATTACTTTTATTTCAAATTGATGTTGATAAAACATTTATGTTGATAAAATAAAATGGTTTGACTTAGGGGGAAAATATGAAAAGTCATATAAAATATTAGGTGGACATGACTCTTTGAATCATCCCTCCTTGGAACAAAAAATCAAAAGGCAAATTAAAATTCAAACTTTAAAATCTCACCCACTCAAATAATAATTAATATTTAGTAAAATATTCTGGTCCTTTTTATCCTATGTCTAACTCAATGATGAAATTGGTATATGTTGAAGATGATGTTCGACAGTCTGAGGAAGAAGACAGTGTTCCAAAAATGACTTACTATAGATCAATGAAAGTTTCCTATCTTGACAATTCACTTAGACTATGTAAAGGTTTCCTTAATGCTCCTATGACATAAGAGACTATGGGAAATTTTGTAGGATCTAATAATTCAACCTCTCCTCAATCCCTACCAAATGCTCTAGTTGGTTTCAAGGTAGTGGTTTCTAGTGACACCCTTATTTCACCCTTTCATCCTCCTTTGTCCTATGCAGTAGTAGTTTCAGGCCACCCCAAAACTTTGGTTGAGGATATATCCAAAAAAACATTTTTTGTTTCATTGAAGGATTACAGGGAATCCTTACCACGTCTATGCAAAGTTATGTAAATATCATATTTGACCTTCAAAGGATCCCCCTTTGATCATTTGTGATAGATTAGCTAAGCCTTCCATAGTTGGCTCACTTGAAGAGAATGCCCCTCCTACTAGGATCTCCATTTCTCCTTCCTTATACTTTAAGATGTTTTGATGTTGTTTTCAAATTATTCCCCTAAGTTTTAAACCTATGAATCTATGATTAAATATATGGAACATTCTTTGGGTCACACAACCCTATTTAATAAGTATTTGAGAGCCCAAACTTCTTTGGATGAGCTTTTTCAATGGGCTAAGATTTCTTGGAACCTGATTGCGACTCCCTCCTCTCTCCTTGGTTCAAGTTTTTTCCAAGTAGTTTTATGTTCTTTCATGGATAGGGATTTTATTTGGTTCTATAGGCTATGTTAAATTTGACATCTTTCTCTACTCTTGGATGGCCTTTTTTGAACTATCTTTGTTGAATATTTTAGTGGCCCCCACTTGGATAAGATTATACTATATTCCTCTTATATTTTGGAATGAAGAACACATCAAGATTTTAGTTAACAAAGTGGGTTATTTTGTGATAATTGATGAATATTCACTAGATGGTAGATTTATTAGAGTTTGTACCCTCTTGGACCTATCCAAGCCCCTCTTTCACTCAGTGATCCTACTTTTTTCCCAGTATAAATGGACTCAATTCTTCAATTACAATAGTCTCCCCTTCCATTTTTTTGGTGTAAACACTTGGGGCATAAGACATTGTTGTGTTTGTCCATGTATCTCTCTTATTTTTCCTCCCTTTCCCATCAGGTCTAGAGGAAGGAGGGAACTTGACCCAGATATTTTAGATGGTGCAATCACAATTTTTTCTACCAAGCTTCAGCTTCTTCCCCTTTACCCCCTTGCCCATTGACCCCCTTCTTTTCTTGGAGTTTACCTCATTTTTTGAATTCCTATCCATTACTCGAGTTGCATTCCTCACCCCCTTTGTGGTGTAGGAAAATCAAAGCTAATATTGGCATCACTATGAAGAATAAACGCAGAAGATCTATGGTGGAAAGACTAAGATTGGAGGTGGAAGATTTGGTGTAGAATGGCTTTGAGTGGATGGTGAAATACCTACTCTTTAGGCATGAGATAATATAAGCCATATCATGTGGTTGAGGATTGAGGCATTCTTACTTGGGAATATTTCGATTGGTTTCCATTTTTGTCCTATTCTTCTTTATTCCTTCTACTGTGTATTGGCAGAAGATTTACGAAATTGTATTAATTTTTGGTGATATTGCTAACTTTAGGTAGAAGTTATGTATCTCATAGTTTATCCCTCTTAGTTGTGGTTTGTTCCCCTTAGGGAGGTGTCTTTTCTATCATAGTATTAATTTTTTATGTTTGGTTCTTTTGTGTTTTGACTTGTTGTGGGGTATGGGTCCCTAGTTGTGCCCCAACACTAGTTTATAGCTCTAGTCAACAACATTTTACCCTATCAAATAAAAAAAGTTATAAATTAAAATATATATTATTAGTTTATTAAAAAATTATTTTTTAGGATTTTTATTTTACTAACCTTATTTTAAACTTTAGAAATTTAATTATTACAAAAATAAACCAATAATTATTAGAAAATATTTTAATTAATTAAATATGTCAAAATTAAATATATAAATTCCTTTACTTATTTTACTTGAGAAAAACTCAAACATCAAGTTAAATCAAACAAAATATTAAATTTTATGATTTCATTGTACAAGTTAGTAAAGGAGGGTTGCATAACAACTAATCCCTGCCTTTAGTAATATTATTATTGTGAATTTGTAATGGTGTTCAAAGTTATTACCAGTCTTATACTAGGGATGTCGATGAAGCAATTACTAGAATGAAAAGCTATAGTTGTAAAGACCAAACCTTTTAGTGATGGTCAATGTGGGAGTTGAGGAGGTGTGACTATGTGTGAGAGATTTTGTATTGTAAATTATTTAAAGACACGTTTGCATATATATATTTATTGGTGGGGAATAATAATTTTAACTTGAAAATACTAATTATGTTTTAATAATTTTGAACTTGAAAATATATTATTATTGAATATTTATTTTTCATGTTTAAGAGTTATGTAGATGATAGTTCTAAGAGTGAAGTGTTAACAGAGTTTTTAAGCACCAATTACTTATCAAAATCTTTGATAGTACTTAATGGTAATATGATATTGATTTTATTTTAAAAATGATATGACAAACAAGATATATGACATTATCTTCAATAAATATAAAATTTGAATAGATCAATTAAGAGGGCATAGCACTTGCATGGCCATCATGCATATTTTGACATATAACTTCTCATTTCTCATTTCTTCCTTATCCCCACTTTCAGACTTATTTTTTACTTTATATTAATACTAGTTATATGATAACAAGTTAAAAGTAATTAACTTGATAAACATAGAGATGTCAAAGACTATAGATTATAATGATAATATAAAATTTTGTTTGAGGATAATGATGAGCTTAACCAACATGTGCCAATTCTTGGTGCATGCTGGTTGTCAATGAATAGTTGTAATCATCACTGTTGAATATATTCATCAACATAAACACTACCATTCATGCCTAATGATGATCACCTAATCATGGTTAACCTACACAATCATGGTAACCATTTTAATTAACTACCCAATCATGGTAACTAGTTTAACTAACCTATGTAATCATAAACGGTTACCTAAGTGGGAAACTATGGATGGATGGGAATATTGAATTTAGCCCATTTCATTTGGAATTTTATTCTTGTGCCCATTTTGACCTATGCCCATTTCATTCCATAGCTACCTGGTTCAAGATTACTTCCATTCGACTACCCACAAGTTGGAGCTCCATTGTAGTTATAGTTGTAAACTCCAAGATTCCATCATTCCCCTGGCCTTCCCTATAAGGTAAATTGCTTCCCATATCTTTTCTTCATCAAACCCTTCTACCCATTTCCATTTGGCAGTGCTTAAGTAGCATATCATGTATCTTTGATAGATAACAAGTAATAAGATTTCTCAATGATCTTTCTACCCAGTGATTTCTCAATGATCGTTTATCCTTGATAAGAAGCATATTAGGTCTCTCTTCATCCTTTATAACACCATTAAATTGTTATTTATTTATTTTTCACTGGAATGTGGAGATCTGAAGAATTTTCACTATTTCCCCATACCTATTCTTGCTTTATATATTAGGGATTTTTTCTATGTTAATCAGTTATGGATTTGATTTTTTCAAATTTATAAAAAACTTTGGGATTTATTTTCTTATTCATCTTATTCAATATCCACTTGCCCTTATATGATCATAAATATGAATGAATATGTCATAAATAAGTTACGGATTCAGTTTTATGAAACATCATATGCACCATTAGCTAGCCCAATAGCTCTTGTCTCTCTTCATCCTTGCTAATAAGCGCTTGATTACATGGACATGGTTAAAGGGAGTAAAATTTTAATACCTCTTCTTGAAAAATATTGAGTTTAAACCCATTGAAGCAGTTTATAACTGATTGGTTGACATCAAGACCAAGTCCATCTACATCCCTCAACATGGATAAAAGCAATGTAGATTTCTCAAATAGAACACCTAAAAAAAACTTAAAAAATGACTATTAAGATTTATTATCATAGATTAAGTTAGTTCAAAACTTTAAATATGTAATCATACTTCCAATCATACTACCATTAATTTTTAGGGACTAGATAGCTTTATAAAAATATAAGGATTTGTATTAGATTTCCATCATTTATAATCTTGGAAAAGGCCAATAGTTATTTGGAAATTTTTGACAAATGCATAGGATCTGATTGGCACTCTGCTAGTAACAAAATCATATAAGAATTACCTCATGAATATAATCATCAATAGTGGGAGGTTGGGATGTAAGAAAAATATTCCTTACTCTAGCATAATTGTGCAAAATGAAAACAAAAAAAGAACGTGTCATTCTTCAAATCAAGCCTCATATTTGGCCTTCTGTGATCACAAACATGAATGAACTATCCTAAATAAGTTAGGGATTTAGTTTTATGCAAGGTCATATGCACTACTATTTTAATAAGGTAACATTAAGCTTTGATTTCTTTTGTTCTTTAAAATGACCATCTATTAAAGAGTATTCTATGTTTAAACAATACAACTCTGTTTCCTGTGAAAAGGAGGATTGAGTTTAAGTGTTTGTTTGTAGTATGCCATTATTTTTGAAACCCCTCTCTAGTTGGCATTCCAATCACTTATGGAATTCACTAATACAACTTATAAATGTAACAAGAAGAGACTTATATCAAGTTGTAGTCGAATTGAATGAAATTTTTAGTCGACCACCACCTTCTTGGGCTACTCATGCAAATCATGTTTCCAGTATTTGGTGAAATACTAATAATGATTTTAATTTGGAGCCGTTAAAAGGAAATTAATCATGTTGACAAATTGAAATGTTGGATATAAAGTCTAATATCTTATCAAAATTAATTATTTTTTAGCATGGAATATCTTTGAATCCCATGATGAAAAGATGGTTTGACATGTACTTTGATAGAACTAGTTATGAAACATTATTGCCAGAGAGATTCTTTTGTACATATCACCTTGTGAATAGATTTCAACTTTCAACATCGGATGGTCTTCATGATAATTGTGTAACATTTTAGAATTATCTAGACTCAAATCTTGAATTAGATCTCAAATATGTGTTGGATGACCTTACATACCAAGAAACAATGTGGTGAAGAAGTCATTTTACAACACCATCATAAGAATTTGAGGATAATATAAATGCTCATGATCATGATGGGCACTACTCATATTAGTTGTAAAGAGCTGATATTGGACAGTGGTATAATTTTATACATGTAATGAATAAGAAGCTTTTTGATCATGATAGATTTTTTGTATAATTTTGTACATGTAATAAAGAAGAAGCTTTCAATTAGTTTCATAATTGTGTTTTGGCATCTCATGGTCCTCCCTAAATTTAAGGGCCAATTTTTTGGGTCCAGTATGTGGGAATTATGGTAGTGGTGGTCTATGAAGAAATCATTTTAATAGATATGGTAGCCTATTTTGATACACTAAATCTCTAATAACTCAATATGGTTTATGCCCTGACCTTGTTATGGGTGATAAGGAAACCTAACATTACAATTTAATGGGATAAATTACATCCCATATGGGCTCATATAATTTTTAATGCACACATATTGTACAAATTTTTCTTGTGTCACCTACTAGCATTTCCTTCCACATGATGTCCATAAATACCAGTATGTCCATTCCTCTAATTCAATATATCGAATGATTATTTGATGTACAATGAGAATATTACATTGGCTTCTTAGCAATTTCACTTTATTTTTGACCCTCCCCTGATTCTATGGGTTACTTAAAAAATTCCCTATTTTTAAAACACTATCTTCATTTTATGGGCTTCCTAGCAATTTCTCTTTTTTTAACCCTTTCCTAAACCTATGGGTTTCATATCAAAATCACATTCTTGCACCTGGCCCACATGTATACAGTTAGTGCATGCCACTTAAGATCATATATAGATGCAACTACCTCATGCATGCACTATTTTTTCCATTTATATGTTTTGATGCATTGATTTTGATATGTTTTACGAAGGGTTTTATATTGATTTCAATGAGGTTTTGTACATTCTTATAACCTTTTTGTTCATAGTTTCTGTCAAATTTTTCTTAAGTGGTTTGAATTCTCATATTTTAATTTCTATGTGCAGTTCATGGATTTTATTTCTAGTAAGGCATTCAATCAAAAGAAAAAATTCCTTTGTAATACATGAAAACTTGTGTTCACTCAATACAAAAAGTCCATTTCTAATTCATTCAATGAAAATTTCTCCTTGTAGGCTGAAATAGATGGCAAAAATGTGGGAATAAATAATGCACCTTGAATTGTAGAATCCAAGCAAGGTACTTTTGATTACAATTGTATCAAGTGGGCCAATTTTCCTGACATCAATGAGGAATAATTATGGACTGCCTTAGTTGAGAAGGATAGGGTTGACGACTTCATCAAAAGAGAATCAAGAAGGGCATTGTTCCCTATAAATTTTTGTGTTTCATATCACAAGAGAAATTTAGATTTTACTAGAAAGGATATCAAGATCACCATGACCTCTTAATATGTCATGTGAGTCACCTCACACTATAGATTGTAAGATGGTGCCTGTTCAGATGATATTATGTTTTGTTCATTTAAATTTTTTCATCTTACATGACTATTGATTTGTTCACCATAATTTTGCAGGTATTAGTGTTCATATGGCCCCAATGACTTTTAAGAAATTGATGCCATGCCAAAAGATAATTCTTTAATGCCCAAGTTTGGAAAGGGTAATCGGTCAAGTCAAAGGCATATAAGTTGTAGTTATCATTTCCATTTTAGCACATGATGCATGGTTTGTAGATCCAATCATGTGTTGTTCACATACAATCAAGTAGAACACATGGAAAATGAGTGCAACTATTTCCATAACCAACAATATGAGCAATTCAAGGGCAAGAAATGTTTTTTTACTCCTCACATCAGCCCCCAAATTAATGAATGGGTTCATAGTCTAATATTATTGGGAATTTATACTAATGTTATCCACTTAAACACTAGTAGATGGTGCATGAAAAACTTATATTTTTTAGTGGTGAAATAGAGCGAGATAATATCTTGAGCAAGGATGACATATATAATAGAAAGCAATTGATCAAAGAGGAAAAATATGTGTACAATGTTAATGATGCAACAAATGTTCAAGAGTGGGAATTGGCGAATCCTAATAAGTTTTTTTATATATTAGGAATACAATTGGGGAGAGCTTCATGGGGATGGGGAAATCCCCTTCATCTTGGCATCCAACTCCCATAACAACTAGAATGGTTGTTAAGATTTATGAAGCATAGCTTATTATCAATAGATGAAATGTTTGGGATAAATGAAATTAAGGTATTATGCCAATGTTTGTAAGAGTAGTTGATAATATTAATTATTATAATGTTTTTAATAATAGTATTTGTTTCAATGTTTTTATTATTTTCTTGTACAGTTCTAATTATACACACTGTTGGCATTTGATTCTAAACATGACGGTGTGCCCATTGCATGGGTCATTATGTACTGATTATGTGCTATAAAAATAAGAAAATGGATGCAAAATCCTCTTCAAAGAGTGAATTTGAAAGACATTAAATGGACAATTAGTGCCTTCATCGTCAATGATGTCAGTGCAGAGATCAAAGCTATTAGGTGTATTATCTTTATTTGTACATGCATCATGGAATTCATATTTTTATGTTCATAGACACCATCCCCACCTTATTACATTTACTTATGAAAAAATATTGTGTTATTTAGGGAGACATTCAACTGTGAGGTCTAATTGTGCATTTGGCATGTTCGTCACACATGGTTGAAGAATTTTATAGCAAAGGTGAAAGACAATGATGTTAGATGTGTGATGTTTCAAGACTTGGGGTTCATAATGCATAGTTGTGCCAATGAGGACATGGATATAATGGATCACAATTTATTTTTAGAAATACATCATTCCTTTCATCCTGACTTTGTCAAATACTAAGAACAACACTAGGCATACAGAGCTAGAATGTGGTTACAATGTTGTCAAACACTTTCGTATGCTAGACAAGAAACAAATGCATCTATATAATCTTACCATTCCCATTTGAAATGTCATTTACTAATAATAGTAAGGTATTTTACACATCATAGGGTAGATTGGTTGGTTCACCAACTAATAACATCAATTTACATATGTTATTGGTGGCTATAACTATGCAAAGACATCAGCTTCCATAAGAACTTCAAAGTAGAAAGACATGAAAATATTTTATGGGTACAGGCTTTAAGCATCCTATATTCTCATGTTACCTTCAATAATAGTGACCATCATATGACATGGGTGTAAAGTATGAGAGATGAGATGTTGCATTATCATGACTTCAATGTAACACCTTCTATGTCGATGTGTAATTTCTCATTTTCAATACAAGGATATAATTACAAGCATGTGTTCAATGTGGACCTGATAATAAAGATGAAAACTTAGGTAGTTTTATAGGA